>JAODAL010019501.1:0-71830 GCA_025379985.1 Phyllomedusa bahiana | reverse complement strand
CGCTGCCCCCCGGGCCCCATAGACTTGCCTTTCCAGGCGCGTTTGCGCCTGGTAATGTGCGGTGATTTCTCCCCCGCCCGGTGGATTCCCGAGCGGGGGGGACGCGGGAACCCATGTTCCTATGAGACTTGGTTTACCGTAATTACTACAGGATTGGACGGTATGACCAAATCGGCGCCAGGGGCCCCAAAATCCGGCGAATAGCTTGTGAACGGCCCCTTTTAAGTGGGGGATACAGTTATGTTATTTTTGTATTGTTTATTTTTTATGTTATACATGGGAAAACGGGTTTTTTTTGGTTTCTTTTTTTCTAAGTTTAAAAAACTTTTTTCTTTTTTTGGTTTATTGTCATTTTTAGTCCTTTGACTTGAACATGTGATCACATTACAGGACATTGAAATGGGGTACTACTTACCTTTCTAAAAGCTTAGATGTCCCAGTTGCTGTCTGTGGCATTTAAATGATTAAACTCAAGGATGGAAGCATGGGCGTAACTATAGCAATAGCAGCCATAGCGAATGCTAGAGGGCTCAGAGGTTTAGAGGGCCCCACTCAGGTACAAGAACATTGTACCTTTTTGTAGGGAACAAGTAGTTGGTGGTTTTTGTTCTTCACACTTTTGATTCTCTGTAATTTATATTTTTAATGCTGCCACTTATGCTATTGTTTTAGTTTATTGTCATTAGGTGATGGAGCCCCATCTCATTTTCTATGGGGCCCTACGAATTCTAGTTACATCCCTGGATGGAAGTTATCTCCATTCTGAGCTGGGGGACAGTGGGGTTTTAAAGCTTTTAAAAATTTTTAACAGAATTTTCACTCCATACCCCCCTTAAACCATCCCCTGATGTATTTTTTATGCCCAGGGGTGAGTATTTAAAGGGTTTTGTCAAAAAAGCTTTTTCCTCCCTGGTTTTTTTCTACCTCATCTTCATTTGGGGGTTTGGTATGATTTTTTTTGAACTGCATTTTTCATGTGACCCCCCGGGCTAAACCCCATTGGGCTTTTGGCCCAACCCCCTGTGTTTACCTTTAGACCCACGGCAGCCCCCCAGCATCAAAAATGAATGAGGAATGGTGCACAAACCAGCTCCCCCAGGGGAAGAGAACTTTAGGTGCTGTCAGTTCCCAAGGCAGGGGTAGCCAAATAAAGGGTTTTTTCCCATAGCCATAGCCAATAGGGTTTAAGGGGGTCTATTACTTCTTGGCTAAGCCCAGGAAGTTATAAACCCCTTTTTAAAAAATAAAAAAAAAAAAAAAAATTTAGGTTTTTAATAAGAAAGGGCCGCATCTTTAAAATATATTAAAATATAAAATAATTTTTTGTACGCTGTACACCGTAGCAGTAAAGAATTCCAAACACCAAAAAATTGTGTCTTTTGGGGCATTTACTTTCCCCCAAAAAATTGAAAAAAAAGTGAGGGAAAAAAGGTCTAAAGAACCCCCAAAAGGGTTACCAATAAAAACTAAACAGCCCAAAAAAAAATGCCCCAAATAAAGTCGGGTGCATAGGGGGGAAAAAAAAAAAATTTTAAGTGGGATTTTATTTTTTAAACGTACAAAACCCATGAAAAAAAACCCAAAAAATTTTGGTATTCCCGGGAAATCGCAAAAACCCTTAAAATATAAAAAAGAAATTAAAAAAGACAAACCCCCTAACCCCCAAACTTGGCGCAAGTACAGTTTTTCTCACATTTCACCCCACCTAAAATTTTCAGTTTTTTAGTACATTCTTTTAAGGAACCCAAACAATGGCACTATTAAAAAGTACATCTTGCCCTGCAAGAAACCAGCCCTTATATGATAGATGGAAAAATGAAAAAAATTTGGGCCCCCCGGAAGGGGGGAAAAAAAAAAAGGCCCAAAAAATATGACGGCTTTCGGGGAAGGGAAAATTGAAAAAATTTAAATTTTCTGCAGGGGGTTTACTGTGTTGTAAAACCCCCTGTATGTTTAAGGGGGGATGTTTCCCCCCGGGGCCCAACCAACCCTTGATAGCTAAGCCTGCCGGGAAGGGAAATTAAAAATAGCCCCCGGTTTTCACCAAGCCCGCGCAAACCCGGGTTAGGATTGCTGCGGCGTGAGGCAAACCCGGCTTTAACCCTGCCCGTGATTTGGTTTGCGATGGCACCCCGGGGGTACAGCGGGTAAAAAGAAACGTAACCCCGGAAAGGCGTAGCGGGGAAGGCAGAAGGTAAAGGGCAGGGGGCAAAAGGTTTGTAGTCGAAAACCGGGCCCAGACGGTCAGGGCACCCCGGAAAAAAAGGGCCAAGGGTCAGGGAACGTGACCCAAGGGGACGGGAAACAAAAAGGGAAAAATCAAAAAAAAAATCCAAAAACTCCCCAAAAACACCCCAAAGGACACCCCAACAGACTGGCGGGAAAGTTTTTGGGGGGGATACCTTAATTAAAACCAGCGCCCGAAAAAGGACCAATTTTCGGGAGCTCCCCTTTTAAAATTTAGAGAAGTGGGCCCGCGCGCGCCAAGACCCGGGGCCAAGGGAAACCACGGGGGCCCGGGGGAGGGGTTTTTTCACAGGGGGCGCGGCCAGGTACGGGACCGGGCGCCGGTCCCGGGGGACGCAAGGGGAAAGGGGGCCGCGGGGGCCCTGCCGCCCCGGGAAACCCCCTGCGACCAGGGTGAGGGCCCGCGGGGGGAAAGCGGAGCCCGGGGCCCCCCGGGACATTCCCCCCCGCCCCTTAGGTCTCCCCCTCTTCTTTTAAAACCCTAAGAGGAGGCCCAAGGGCGCCCGGTTGGCCTCCATTTCCCCAAAACCCCGTTCCCCCGGCCCAAACCCCCTTTCCAGTCATGGGGAAAGAACCGCCCCCCCTAAAAACTTTTCCCTTTGCCACCTCCTTGACCTCAAAGATGTTGTCAGATTTTCCCACAGGAAAAGGGAGACCCCCCCCGGGGAGAAGCAATTTCCCATTTAACCCCGGCTTGAGGAGGGAAGACAGGAAAGGGAAAGTTCGGGTTTTCCGGGGTAGGGGGCAAGCGGGAGCTTGTAGGACACCGGTTTAAGTCTTTGCAGTACCTCAAAGGGGCCCAAAAGTATTTGGGGCCAAAACTTATAAAAAAGGCACCTTAAAGCAATATATTTGGTGGCCAACCAAACCCCTAACGCCCGGGGAGCAGAACCCTTTAGAAAGGGGCCCGTCGGGAGCTGCCAGAACCCTTGTTTTCCCCTTAAACTTGGGCATCCACAGCCGGGACATGCCCACGAGGTGGCCCGGGGGGAGAGGGGGGCGGGGATGTAACCCAAAACACAAACCAAAAAGGGGGAGGCCCCAGAAACCCCGGGAAACAAAAGATTTATAAAAAAAACCTCTGCCAGGGAAGAAGATCAGACCAGTTATTTTTGCCCCGGGGGGGACAAAAATTTGCCTCAGGTGGGTGCCCAACCCGGGTTTAAAAACCCTTCAACCTGCCATGGCCCTGGGGGGGTTTTCGGAAAAAGAATTTCTAACGGGAAACCTGTCAATTAACCATAAAAAAGCCCCCCAAAATTTTAGCAAAAAATTGGATCCCCTTTATCTGAAAACAATATGTAAAAGGGAGACCGTGCAGAGGGGAAAACGTGACGGGAAAAAAATTTTGGGGCCCCATTTGGGGGGGCAGAGGGAAAACCCAGGAAGGGGATAAAGGGGGCCCATTTTGGAAAAAGGGGTCGGTCAAAACCCCCAAAAGACCGTTTTTTCCCAGATGGGGGCCGGGAGACCCATAATGAAGTCCCATGGCTACATGGGTCCGGGGTTTTTCCGGGCCCCCGGGGAAGCGGCTGAAAAAGGGGGGGGTTTGAGGCGGGGGAAAACCTTATTACGGGGCACAAATTTGAAAGGCCCTAGAAAAAAAGGGCCCTCATGTCCTGAGCAAGAGAAAGGCCCAAAAACAGTAAAAATGGGAGACCAATTGAAGGGGGCCCTATGGCTCCGGGTCCCCAACCGTTTAGAAGAGTGTCCCCACTTAAAGGTTTTCCTAGGGGGGCAAGGCAGGTTGCACAAAAGTTTTCCCCGGGGGGTTAGGTGCTTGGAGGTCCCGGGGGGCAGCCTTGAGGGTTTCCCTCCGGGGGGACAAAGTCCCGGGGGAGGGGGCTCAAGACCCACCGTACCCCAAAAGGAAGGGGAATAGGGGCCAGCTCTAAAGGGTTTTTTCCCCCGGCCCGGCCCCAAAAATTTTTAAGGGGAAAGTCAAAACGGCAAAGGAAAAATTTAAACCACCGGCTTCCGGGGGGTTCAGGCGTTGAGCCAACCCTGAAGGTCCAAAAGGTTTTAAAGGGTCTGTAAAAATTTCAAGAGGGTGGGGGGAGCCCCTCCAGCAAATGACCCATTCTTCTAGACCCAACCTTTTTTCCATTTAATTCCCTTTCATATTTAAAAATTTTTCTTCTGGGCAGGAGAAAAATTCTTGGAAAAAAAAACCCGGGTACGAAATTTTACCAGCCGGGATCTCTGCGGGAGGAAAAAGCACCACCCCCGACCGAAAAAAGCATCCATTTCCCAGAATAAACGGACGGTTGGGGTTTGGGGGGAGACAGCCCGGGAAAACCGAAGCAAATCCCGGCTTTGGGGCCCGGGGTTAAGGTTTTGGGCCCTTGGGGGGGCCAAATTTGGGTTGGCATTTTTCCTAGTCAGGGCCCCCCGGGGAACCCCACAAGTGTAGAAAAGGGTGGGGGAAAAAATTGCCTATAAAAATTAGAAAAACCCCAAAAAAAGTTGAAGGGCCCGGGAAGGCCCACCGGGTTGGGGCCACTGAAAGCACCGCGGAGATTTTTGGGGAGGGGACCCCTCCGGAAAACCCTTAATTGAGACGATTTTCCCTAAGAAGGGAAAGCGGGCCACTTTTCAAAGAGGAAATTTTTTTCCGGTTTGGAAAAGGCTAAAAGAGTGGGGGGTCCCTGGGGGCCCTGGCCCGGACAGGGTGGCGTGAGCCCCTCGAGATCGGGGGAAAGAAGATGAGAAAACGCCAAGTAGACGTTTACCCCGAAAAGAGAGGTCCCGAAAGTCTCATTAACAAATTCTGAAAAAACCCCCAGGGCTTTTGCAGAGACCGAAAGGCATAACCAAATACTCAAATTTGGCCGTCCCGTTTTTTTAAATCCCCTTTTTCCCCTTTCCCAACCCCTTTCCCCTAATGGGTTTTAAAAATTGTGGGCCCCAAAAAAAAAAAAAAAAACCTTTAAAAAATTTATTTTTCCCCCCCCCAAAAGGGTCAAAGAGTTGGGAATTTAAAGGGCAACGGGAACTTTTTTTTAGGGTTAATTTTTTCAAGCCCCGATAGCCCCTTTCGGGGCCGGAGGGCCCCGCCCTTTTTTTCCACAAAAAGGGAAGCCGGCCCGGCCGGGACGAGGACTTACGGATGAAACCTTTGGGGAAAGGTTCCCCCCTTTGTTGTATTCAGACATCCCCTTTTAGCCCTCCGGGACGGAAAAAGGGGTAAAACCCCCCTCTGGGAGGTACGGGCCGGGTTGGGGGTCAAGGGGAAAAATCATAAGGCCCGGTGTGGAGGGGGCTTTTTTCACCTGCTCTCCGAAAAGACATCGGCAAAGTCCCATAGGGAGAAGGTAGTTTTTGGAAAGGGGGCTTGGGCAGACTTCCGGGAGGTAAATTGAGGAGCGAGTTGCGGCTTAGACAGGCAGTGAGGGGAGACACGGGGAAACCCCCAAACCCCATGACTTCACCTTGCTCCAACCCAAAGCCCGGGGTATGGTCCTGTACCCAAAGGAACCCCCCCCAAAAGGGATCTCCGAGGAGGATCGAGGCAGGACAAAAGTTGAAAACGTCTCCTTTTTGAAGGGCCCCCCTTTTGAAGGGGAAGAGGGGGGCTGTACGGAAGTGGCCCGCGTCCTTAAGGCATTCCCCCATTTCCGGGGACACGAACATGGGTTTTCCCGCAAGGGATTTCACAGGAAGAAAAACCGGGTCACAAGTTTGGGGTTTATGAATTTTCCCTGCTGATCCTGAATCAATAAAGGCGGGGGCCTGAAAGGTTTTTGTCCAAAAGGCCCCAAATTATATGGGGCATGGTAGCCGGGGAGGGGCCCCTTCTGACCCCCTAGGGTTGCCTCTCCTACGACCCCTAGGTGGGGAAAGTTTCCCGGGCGGCCCCGGGGAAAAGCCCCCAATGAAAGGGCCAAACCGCCAAACTAGAAGCAGACTTGCTTCGACACGCTGAGAACTTCCCCGGGACAGGTGGGCTCTCCGCCCCTCCCTTAGGTTCCTCTTCAGGGGCCGTTGGGGAGAAGGGGGTGACCGCGGAATTGGGAGCCAAGGGGGGGAAACGGGCGTGAGGCCCGGTTTTCCCCGGGGTTAGGCGGGTTTCTTTTTTCCCTTTTTCGGCGAAGGGGAAAAATCCCCTCGGGTGGCCCCAAATGGTTTTGGTACCCAAAAAGGCAGGCTTGGTAGATCCCGGGGCGAGCCCCTCCTTGATTCACCCCGAGAGGCCTTCCCAAAAATGCGCCCCCCAAAACGCTTCTTTTTTCCCAACCCAGCTCCGAAGCGAGAGTGGGGAAACCCCACCGAAAAACTGCCCGACGGGTGGGGGCCCCCCTTGACGTAGAAAGGAGCAGCGCGGCGCACCCCGAAAAAATTTTCCGGCCTGGTTCCCTCAAAATTTTGCGTAACCCCCGGAGGAAATTTTGGGGGCCCGCCGTCAGGGGGGGGACCCCCTCGTTCCCCAATAGTGGGTAGCCCAACCCAAAGGGGCTTTTTCCAGAAAAAGAGGTTGTTTAAAGAAGGCCACCTTGGCTTCCTTCTGGGGGAAATTGTTTGCCCCATCTTTTGGGAGATGGTTTTAAAACTTGGTTGATGAACCCCTCCCCACTTTTTGGGGACCCCCCTCTTTTAGCGAGAGGGGAGGGGGCAGATGAGAAAAGGCCCCGGGCGCCGAAGAGGAAGAGAAATGGATCCCGGGAAAGGCAAGGGGTTTGCAGGTGCAGGGCAGAAAGCCCGGGGGAAAAGGCGGGAGAGTGCCGGTTTTCTCCCTTTCAGGGGCCCGCTAGGGGTTTAAAAATTACGTTGATTTCTGTTGGGGGACGTTTGGGGTTTTGAAATTGGGTCCCGGGAAAAACCCAGGCAGAAGGGTTTTTAAAAAAAAACCCAAAAAACCCCTGGGTGGGGGCCCGGAAATCCAAGGCCAAAAAATATTTTAAAACCCGGTCCCCGAGGGGGGTTGGACCGGGGGGCCAAAAAAACCCCCAAAGGCCAATTATAGCTCCCTTTTAAAGAGAAGCGGCCCTGGGGCCAAACAGGGGGCCTGGAGGGGGGGGGTTCACAGGAGCGGGACAGGTAAGGGAAAACGCGGCCCCGGGGACCGGGACGCAGGGGGGGGTCCGGGAAAGCCGCACCCCCAGCCGCCCCCCCCCCCCCCCAAAAAAAAAAAATCCCCCCCCTTCCCCCAAAAAAAAGCCAGGTTTTAATTGGGTCGCGGGGGGCGTAGCCCGCGACCCCCGAGGACAGTAGGGTTTACCCCCAACAAATAAGGGAAAAAGATAAAATTTTTATTGTTCCCTTAAAGGGAAAGTAAAAAATTTTTCTCTTTTTTTCCCCACCATATCTTATACATGCCAGAAACACCAAAATTTTAATTTTTATTGACCCCCCTCGCCAACGTAAAAATAAAAATTTCCAAATCCCCCATCCTTCTTTGAAAAACAAGAAAAAAAGCAATGTGAAAATTAAGGGTTTTTTTCCAATAGCAATGTTAGGTTCACATCTGCTTGGGAGGTTCCACCATTTCCAACCAGAGGGTGAAAAAGGGAAGCAAGGGGAACGGCTGCCCAATGGGACACCCAATTCCCAAAATGGCCCCTATTTAATTTAAACCAATAGACCCCAAGGGTTTTTCCTCCACGGGGCCCTTTTCGTTGGGGATGGAAAAAATAGCACGTTCGAGCACAACAGCAGTTTCCCAAAAGGAAACCCCAATTGGAATTTTAATGGGGGTTGTTGGGCGCCTTTGGGTGTCCATTGTGAAACGGATCGCATGGCTTCTGTTTTCACCTTGTAAAGGAAAGTTTTTCCAAAACCAAAACCCATTTTAGATTTTAAACCCTTTTAGCCTACGAAGAGTTTTATGAAATGGTAGTTTGCAATAATAAACAGAGGTCCAAAAACCCTACAAAATACAAACAAAAAGGTCGCCACAAAATTAAATGACTTTAAAAAAAAAAACCATTTTTTTTCATCCACAAAAACATTTTAAAAAACCCAACTTTACTTGGCAATAATAATTAACCACTTCCATAGACAGGAAAATGTTCCACCGCCGGGGACACGTGAGGGAAACAGGATTGAGACTTAATCAGTGAGGGGAATTTTTCATTGAGATCCCAACACAGGCAGATCTAAAAATTTGGCCCTTGCAACCCCCCCAAAACAACCACCTGATTGAAGATTTGAAGCATAAGAAGAGGAAGAAATGGGAATATAAACTAATGCAAATATTCCAACTTTGTAATATAACCTCTATATCCATACTAGCCCTATATGCCCTATATGTGAACTGGTCTGTCTATGGGGGGCCACAAATTTACCCCTTTGTCCCTTTTGTCACATCTCACATTGTAGTTGCAGTTGATTGACCTGTTGGAAATAACACACCTTGCTCTGCTTATATTGCATTCTGTTATTTTCAAAGTAAAGATGCTTTGAAAATCCATGTATAAAAATCTGTGATTTTTCATTTACTTCTATACCATCATGGTGAAGAGAGCTGGTACTCTTGAAAGCTTACCATCAAATATACTTAGGGCCACATGAATGAAAACTGTCTAGGTCTAAAACTCACTTTGTTGGCTATAGCAACCAATTAGAGCGCCCCTATCATTTCATATAGTGCTCTGGAAAAATTAAAGGGGCGCTTTGATAGTAGCTATGGGCAACAAAAGGAGTTTTAGACCTAGACAGTTTTCATACATGTGGCCCTTAGTCTTGTTTCTTCACTCTTCCAAAAACAGGACAACAGTCCGGTATACGCAAGAAATACAAATATTCCCCAGATTCTGTACATCTCCCAAACAACACATCATTATAAAGCAACAATGTTCACATACAAAATATATGCTATTGAATGGGAATTCCCACCGTATTGATTAGCTTTAAACATGTAGGCCTAAGTAAATAAAGATCTTTACCAAATATATTGCTGTTCTGATTTTTCTTCCTTTTAGGGCTAAAGCAGTTCTGATTTATTGCTTGTGTACACAAGCTTTTTTGGGTCACTGAACCTCCGCCTGCGTCAGCAATGTCCCTTTACAGGCTGAACTAGCAATAGCATAGCTGACATGCCAATTACTGCTGTAGAACAGCCCACAGCTTAACCAGGAAGTGGGAGTCTAACGCTGTGAAACAGCAAGATGGGACAATGGCTTTAAATAACCCCAATCTAATTAATCCATAGATAATACAGCATGTCAAAAAGTAAACACCAACAGGGTTAAAAAATTTAGAAAAAATTTACAGGGAAAACCCAGAGTATGAAAATAGGCATTGCTGGGCAGTTTTATCCATGTTTTATACCCCAAATAAAATGACTGTTGCTGCAAGCCAGCAATGTGCCCACAGACCCTAAGCAATGACAGTCTTCCCAACCATGTGCACATCCTCGGGACGTGTATACAGTTGAAAACCTCCTGTGCCTCAAACTCCTGTGGACTGCAAGCTAGGCTTTAAACCTACACAAGTAAATGGTGCAGCCAGCATGATGTAGTGGCATCATAATGTTGCTTGCGCCCTCTGCCTCTTCTACATTTTACTATGAGTAGTATCCCAGCGCAGGTGGTGTGATGATGTCACATATCTTGTGCCGGATACAAGAAAGAGGGAGATGTAAGAGGAACGTGAAGAGGTTAGTATTTATTTTGTACTTACCAACCTTTTGAGGGAGCCTATACACCTACCCGCCTTCTAGGAGGACCTATATACCTAGCTACATACTGGAGGGCCTATATACTTAGCTTTCTACTCGGGGGCTATATATATACCTACTCAGGGGGCCTATATCCCTGCCAAAGGGGCCTATATAACTAACTACCTAGCAAGTGGACCTATTTACATACAGTACCTACTTTCTGGGGGGCCTATATACCTACATACTGAAGAGGCCTTTATATCTTTCTACCTAATAAGAGGACCTATGAACCTAGATACCTACTGAAGGGACCTATTGTCACGGTTCACGCCACGGATCCTGCCTTGGACCGTCGCCGTGTCCGTGCTATATACCTACCTCTCTACTGCAGGGCATATAAAGCTACCTAGATACCTAATGGAGGGACCTGCCAACTAAGGGGTCTATAGACCTCTCTTCCTAAAGCAGGGTCTTTATAGGAATGCTGGGTGATGCCCCATCCCCCACAGCAGGCACCCAACTTTCCTATCATAGGAAAGCAGATTGTTGTGGGACATGGGGCACCAACCTGCTTTCCTAAGTGCTGGAAAACCTATCCAGCCTATGCGTTTGTGCAATGTTTCTGTTTTTCACAAGTTTCAGACATTGACCAGCATTCAAACTATTTCTAAAATGGTCAATGAGGGATGTTGTTGGGGAGTGTTTATTTACATAAAGTGTTTTTTTTTCTGTTAGCCAGAGGTGGTTATTGTCGTCTTTAGGCTAAATCCTGTGACTACTATCCCAGTACCCATTGCACCAGGGGAACTGGGAAGAGCTGGATTACCATCAGAAGGGAACCCTATAACTTTGATGGTCTGCTTCTGGGGCAGTTTCAGGATGGTATTTTTAAGGTGGGAAAGAACCAATATCCATGGACCTTCCAATTCTGACATTATCAGCCAGCAGGTTCCAGTTTTACTTGGGCTGAATATGATAAATAATGACTTTTAACAATTTGTTTTTTTTAATATTTTCAATAAACAAATGATTTTTAAAAAAAAATGTAAAGGGTTCTCCAGATTTTTCATAACCAGCCAAGGTAAAACCAGCAGCTGCAGGCTGATACCATCAGGATGGGGAAGTCCATGGATAATGGACCCTTTTAATGCTAAAAGTAGAAGAAGCAGACCATCACATTAGAAAGTCCACAACTGATGGTAACCTGGCTCTTCCCAGTACCCCTTGTGCATTGGATACTGAGGTAATAGTGACAGGGGAGTAATGTCAACCCTGGAATGACAAAACACACCGACAGCAGTGGCATAATTAAAAGGGTCACAGCAGTCACATAAACTTGGCGATACAGCCAGGCTTCTGCACTTTTCAACTTGGCTGCTTTCTCTGCAGAGTTGCATCCTGACTCAGGCGGTGTAATGATGTCATGCCCCAGGAGCCTGACACCAGCTTCAGAAAAGTGCTGTTCAGCAGGTGAACATTTTTTACCTATTTTTGTAATAGATCCTATATACCTACCCCCTTTGGCCGGGGGGGCCGACTAAAAACCCCTTTAACTTGGGGGGGAAACTTTTTAAAACTAAAAAACCTTTTTAAAGGGGGGGCCCCTTTTTAAAACCCTCCCTACTTGGAGGCCTAGATATCTACCTACTAGGGGGCCTATATAGCTTCCAACATACCTTCTGGGAGGTCTATAAATCTACCTACTTAAAAACCAAATTACCTGTTTTACTGGGGGGGCTATAAAAAAACCTTTAAATTTTTAACACAAAAAAGGGAAAAATTAGCCCATAAAGAAAAAAAATTTTTAAACCTTTTATTACTTTAATTCTATAAAGTGACATCTCATAACCCAAAAAAAAATTTCGACCAACTAAAAAATTGGTTTCCCTTTGGGGCCCCCTTGGGGGCTATTTGGCCATGCCCCTACAAACAGGAGTATCCCCCGGGAAAAGGGGTTTTTCCTGCCCAAACTAACCTATTCAAAAGGCCCTTTTAAAAAACCTTAGGCCCCCAAACCGAACAAGTTTCATCCCCCAAAAAGGGATTGCATGGGGAAAAGATAAGGAATATAAAATATCCCAAAGGGACCAAAAAGGGAAAAAAATTTTGGAAAAATTTTGTAACGGAGGGTATTTGGATCCCGGGACCGCAGGCAGGTGGAAAAGGCCCACCCAGGGAAGGGGAATCTAAGTAGGCCCCCGGGGTTTTCACCAGAGCCCCCGCAAAGCGGGTGGATTTTTGCTGCGGCGGGATCACCGGGGGACTTTTTTCCCCACTAGGGGGTTTTGCCTGGGGGTGGGGCCAAGGGTAGAGTAGAAAAAAATTCGTCGGGCAAGCCGTAGGGGGGGACGGGCCCAAAAGGTCGGGACAGGGGCCCCCTTTTTTGGAAATTGTAAACGGGGAAACGGGAGAAGGTCGGGGCCAGGCAGCAAGTTCGGGGGTCGAAAAACGTAGGAAAAGGGTTTAGGTACCCGGGTTTAGAAAACAAGGCTAGGAACGCTTTCTCCGAGGAAAAACCCCCTTAAGGATCCGGCGGGGGGCCGGAAAGGAAGGGGCCAGCCCCTAAATGGGAAAGCATTTCCCGGAAATACCCAATTCCCGGCCACTGCCCCACGCGGGGATAGCCCGGGGACGGGACTGAGAAAGGAGCTTGGCCGGGTAAGTTGACGCCGGGGGGGAATGGGCAAGACGGACCCCAAAACCCGACGGGGCGGGGGGCCCCGGGGGGGGAAACCCGCGCACGGACGCTCCAAACCCGAAACCAAGGTCGAAGGGGGTCCGGGGACATTTCCCCCCCCCCCGGGGCCCCCCCTTCCCCTTCCTGGATCAAAGAAACCCCCTGGATGAGATTAGGGTTTCGGGAATTCTCCCCCGGCTCCCAAAAACCTTTTTGGGCCAAAACCCCCTTCCCATTTTTCCAAAAGTCCCGTTTCCCTCTGTTCTCCTAACGCAGGAACTCCTTGACTTCAAAAATTTTGGAACCCTTCAGCTATGGGGGAGGAGGGATAAATTCCCAGGGGAAAGAAAGGGTTTAAAGGGCCCAAAGGGGTTTTTTAGTAAAGAAAGTGGAAAGGTTAGGAATTCTCATGGTGGGAGGGAAAGCCGGATTTTTGTAGAAAAAGGGATTAAGGGGCCCCGTGAAACCTCGAAGGGCCCCAAAGGAAGGGGGTAAAAATTTTTGTAGGGGGGAATTTAAGACACAAATCTGGCCAACGCCAAAACCTTTGGTAAACCTGGGAGAAGACAGGGGGGACTTCTTCCTTTGTCGGTTTGGGGTTTTCTTTCCCCGCCCCAAAGCGCGGACCCGCAGAAGGCGGGTCGGGGGAACCGGGGGGTTTTTATGTCCAAAAACCAGTGCTCCCCGCGGGAACCTGGGAAAGGAGATGCAGAGGGGAGGTGGGGGTTTTTGCAGACCGTTTTCCTTTGAAAGAAGGGAGAGACCCCTCCCGGATTCTGGTTTTGGGGTTGTAGAGAACTCCCCCCAGGGCCCAACAATTTGGCCCCAATCGTTTGGGTGCTGAAAGAAGGGGCCGTATATAACCTCCCCAAGACCGGTTTTTACTCTCCCCCACCGGGCCATTCGTCTGAGGGGGGGTAAGCAAAACAAATTTTGCCCGACCCTTCACCGGGAGTTGGGAACCGGGGCACGCCAGAATTTGGAAACAAACTGGACTCCCCATCCCGAGACTTTTTGCTGGGGACCCCTTTCCCAGAGGAACCCCTTTTGGGAAAAAAATTTTCCCCCCAGGCGGGGGGGGCCGAGGGGCGGGCCCCGGCAGGGGACAAAAATGCGCCATCTTGGAAAAACCGTCAGTATCACCCCAAATGGGGTTTTTGGCCACCCCGAAGGGGGGAAATTTTGGGTTTATAAAGTCCATCGCAATGTTGGTCCAAGGTTGCGTCGGAAGGGTTTAGGGGTTTAGTAAAACCTGGGTTGTGACGGGGGCGCTTGTTGCGGGCACAGGAGTTACAGGCCTGAACAAAATTTTTTACATCCTTGACGACTTTTGGCCCCCCCAAAGAACCGGGATATCAAAAAAAAAACGTCTTTTTCGAGCCCCGGGATGACCGGCCCCCCAAAGGCAATCCCCCCATTTCGGGATGCGTCTGCAGGGGCAGGGCGAACTTTGGGTCCCCCTGGGGAATTTTTCCCGGGAGGTCAACGGGAAAGCACCCGGGAGATAAGGCGTTCTGGGGGGAATTTAAATATGCTCAGGAGTGGTTCCTCACCCCCCCGTCAGAACCCCCGGGGAAAGGGCTTCCCCCCCTTAAATTTCTTTTTTCCGGGGCCCGGGAAGTGATTTGGTAGTCAAACCCCGGGAGAAGAAAAAGCGACCAGCTAGCCGGGCGGGGGTTTAAGTCGCGGGGCCCGTCTGGAGGTTTTTAAATTTTTTTGGGGTCCGAAAGGGATGCAGATGGTAGGGGAAGCCCCCCAATAGGTGCCCATTTTTCCCCAAAGCCATTTTGAGGCCCCCCCAACTAAAGGGGCCCCTATCGTGTTTTTCTCTTTGGGGCCGGGGGGGAAGTCTTGGAAAAGAAGCCCCCAACTTTTGGGGTCTTGCCCGTCCCCCCCTTTTTTTTGTTTAAGGGGAGGGCCCCTTCCGACCCCCACCGACGGGGCTCCATTTCCCAAGGTAAAAGGGTTTCCCCGGGTCCGGCCGGGAGGGATAGATGCTGTGGAAAAGGAGACTTAGGGGGCCCCCCAGCGGGGCCCCTTGGGTTTAGCGGTTTTTTAAAGGGGCGGGGCCCTTTCCGGGGGCCAATAGCGTGGAAAATTTGGGGAAAAAAATTGGGTTTATAGTTACAGAACCCCAAAAAACCGTGTAGGCCGGCAAAGACTGGGCGTGGCCACTGAAAAACACGGCGACAGCTTTGCTGGATCCATCTGTGGGCCTCGATCAGAAAAATGAAACCCCAAAAACGGGGCGGTTTGGTGGAAGAGGCACTTCTCCAGTTGGCTTTAAGGTGTTTATCTCGGGCCGCTTAAAACACCTGGGGACTTTGAAAAAGGGGGGTTCGAGGTCGGGGAAGTACCCCAAAAAATTTATCGCCAGATCGCCACTACGCGGGTTTTGTAGGGGAAGACCCCTAAAAATTGCCCTTCACGACCCGGGACAGGGCCGGCGCTTACACTTCCCGAATGGCTTTAAACCATTTACCAAAAGTGGCCACCCCGGTGTTAAAGGCCGCTTCCTTTTAATCGCCCTTGCGGTTTTGGACCAAAATTGTGGCCCCCCTCTTAGATCCGCTTGGAGAAAATCCTTGCGCCCTGCAAAAACGTCAAAAAACTCCGTGATCAAAGAAGATTTTTCCCGTTTCTTAAACCGTGATCTTTTTTTTCGGCCCCCCGGAAAACAATGAGGGCCCCGAAAGGTTTTCCCACCCTTTTTTTTCCCGAAGAAAAATTTCCTGTTTCCCGCGGGAGAAAGGATTTTCCGAAAAAACCCCTTCGGGAGATTCTAAAAAAAATGTACTTGGACAGGGTTTTGTTCTGGGAAGGAAAAGGGGGTAGATTTGCCCCGGGGGGGCTGGTATGGGGCAAAAAAAAAGGTAAATCGGAAAATCAAAAAGGACGATGGGGGGGCCGGGCTCTGCCTGCTTCCCGGGGGAAACCCTTCAGCAAAATTTTGGTAAGGAGGGGGAAGACCCGCTAGAGGCTTACCTTTTTCCGTAGAAGCGGCTGGCACCTGGCAGGTGCCCACCAAACACGGGGAGGACACTCTGACCCCCCATCCAAGACCTCGCCCCGTCTCCCAACCCAAGCCCCCCCCGGGCATGGCGCTGCAGCCAGGGAAGACCCAATGGGGACGGGCGAAAAAAGTTGGGGGTTTAACACATAAAACGATAGTCTCTTTTTGTGAAGTGCCCCTACTTGGAGGGACAATGGCTCAAAACGGAAACGGACTGGGAAAAGGGGATCCCCCCCCCCCAACTGACGAGGAAATGGACAGAGGATTCCCCGGGGGAACCAGGGAAGGCAGTGTTAACACCAGGGCAGCCCCAGGAATTTTCCCCGCAGCCCCCGCCGGGTCCAATTTTGCTAAAACTTGAAAGTGGGCCCCCGGTTTCCCAGGCCCGATCAGGCCAAAAATGTTCAGGCGGGAAAGACGGCACAGTTTTTGGGGATGTTTCCTCCCCGTGGGCCTAGATGGGGGCCCTTCGTTTTTCCCCCGGACGCCGTGGGCGAAGGGGACAACAACGGGGGAGATGATCGGGGTCCCGAAAATTAAGCCAAAAGGTTCTTTTTACGGCTTTTAAAATTCTTGCGGGGGACATTTTTGGGGCTCTTCCACTTGCAGGGCCCCTTTTTCCCAGGGCTGGGGGGGAAGGGAAGGGGGGGGGTTGGGGGGCCGTAAAAAACCCCGGTGCAAGATGAGAGGGGAGGGGGCGTGTACGGGGGGGTTCTTGCTTTTGGCGGAGCTCCTCACCCTTTCGCGAATCGGATTTAAAATCCGGTTAGCCAGGTGGTTTAGCTACTTAAAGAAGGGGAAACCCCCCCCCGGGGGCGAGGGGGGTTACCCCTTGATTGGGCAGATGGCCTTTCTTAAACCCGTGGGCAAAATGCTGCATCTTTCCGGGTAGCCCCCATGCTTTTGGGGGGAATTTGGCACGGTAGTCTCCCAAAACGGGGGAGTTCCCTTGCTGCGGGTTTCCCAACAGGGCGATTTCGGCAGAAACCCCCACGAGGGGTTTCCCCAAAAAGAACCCCGGGAAACCCTCTAGTAGAAATGTCGCTAGACCCGGGCCGGGTGATTGGGTACCTGGGTTTCCCACAGAGGATTGCCCAGGCCAGGGCTTTCCCCAGAGAGGGGGAAGCCCCCAAGGCCATTTTGGATCTTTCTGAGGGAAAAACTGCCCTGCCATGGATTTCCCAAAAGGGGGGTGCACTGGGTGATGAACCCCCTGCAGCCCTTGGAATCCCCACCCAAACCCTTAGCGGCATGGATAACCGGAGGGGGGACCGACTGGAGAAAACTGCCCCGGGGGGAGGAACCCCCGCACCGAGCTGCTGCAGAGTGGCGAAAAACTGCTGCCCCAAGAGGAGATTTTGCTCGGGGCTGTTGCGCTTGCTGCGCGATTTTGTTTGGGGACTCCCTTGGCCACAACGGGGTGAAAACTGGGGGACACTTGGCAAAGAAAACCTTGGGGGACCCAGGGCCCGGGTTTCCTACTGTAACGGAGGGGTTTTGGGGATCCGCTGGACCAAACCGGGGGGTTGGGGCCCCCCACGCCAGGGAAGGGAATCCAAGTGGGTTTCCCGGTATTCACCGGGCCCGCCCTTTGCGACGGAGTCTCCCCCAGGTCTTTCCCCCATGACGGGGCTTCCCCTCCCGGTGGGGGCCCCAAGGGTAAAACTTTAGTCCCAGATTCGTCAGGCAAGCTCGTAGTCGGGGAAAGGCAAAAGGTCAGGACGGGCGGCCTGGATCAAAAACCTTTGGACAGGCAGAAGGTCAGGGCAGGGCCAAGTTCGGGTGATAAAGTGGCCCAAGGGGAAACGGTACACGATAAAAAGACCTAGGTTTGGGAAAACCTTTTCCAGGGTAAAACACATAAGGACCCGGGCGGGGGCCCCGGCGGGAAGGGGGCCCAAAGACCAAAATGGGGAGCAGTCCCCGGGCAATACCCGATTACGGCGCACCCCCCCTTTTAAAATTTAAAACCACCCGGGGCCCGCGCGCCCCCTTTGGGCGGACCCACGCCCCGGGAGACGGGACTGCCGAGCGGAGTGGGGCCCGGGAAAAGTTGCCCGCCGGCGGGGACTGGGACAAAGGGGCCCCCGAACCCCGTCCCGGGACGGGGCCCCGCTGGGGCCGCAAAAGGGGGACGCCCCGCAAACCCGAACAGAGGCGGGGGGCTTTCCAAAGACATAAATTAACTCAAAAAATTACATCTAAACGATAAAAAAAAAAATTTCGGGTTTCCCTTTGGTTTGTGATTTTGCACTAAAAATATTCAAAAAAATTTCTCTCATCAGATCGGCAAATGAAGGCTTGATGGGATTAATGCCATATCTTACAGCCAGCACATAAATGATAGGTCTGTATGCAGAGAAGGTCCCTCTCACCCTGTGAGGGTGTTGCAGCATTGGTTGCAAAGTGCAGAAGAGTCAAGGAGAATTTAGTTTTGCTGCTCATTTCATTGTTGAGTGGTGTTTTCCCTTTTTTTATATACTACCTCCCAGTAGACTATAAATATACTTATGGGGGTCTCCCTCCCTGGGGGGGTACTACTTCCCTCCCTACAAAGGGGGGGCCTAAAAACCCCTGTCTATATGAGGGGGTTTTATATCTACTTACCTCTGGGTCCTTATATACTTTCATAATGGGGGGCCTACATACCTTAATAAGGAGGTCTACCTATTTTTCTACCTAATATGGGGATTTACTTACCTATTTTATGTGACACAAAAGAAGACTAAACCCTGGCTTCAAAGGGGATCCCATAGCCATCTAGGGGTACTTTTCAAGAGGGCCCAGTATTAAAAAATTTTTGGGTTGCAATGTATTATGGGATTTATAAAAGGGGGGGGCACAGGTAGGGAGTGTGGAAAATTTAAAAAATTATAAATGTTTGTGTTGTAAACTCTGCAGAGAGGGGGAAAAAGCCATCATGTATTGGATTGGATGAAAAGATAAGGGAAAGAGGAATCCTATCAAAAAGACGTTGCTTTAGTCACGGTGTCAATGGTTATTTTGCTTCTGTGTTAAACAGTGCTGTTTCACTGTTGGATGGTGCCCTAAAACCTTGTCTGGCTTTTATGTGTCTCTATATAGATTTGTGGGGTTTAAATTTTGGTGCTTGACTTATGTTATCCAACTGTTTGGTGTCCTGTCTACAGAGGTGGTTCCATTTGAACTCCATTAATGCTGTTTATTGTATGTTTTATATGGATATGATAAAGATTAGAGAGGGGCGAATTTCTAAAAAATTTGGTTCGGTCATTTTCCCCAAATTTTCCCGAAAAAAAAAAATTCGGCCCGAATTACTTGGGGACGAATCCTTTAAAAAAAACAGTATTTCCAGGTCACAGACCTGCAGGGTGTGTTAAGTTGTGCATGCTTAAATTTGCAGGGGGGAGCTTGGTTTGGTCTTCTTACAATGTTGTGTTTTAGTATGACACCACAGACCGCCGCCGCTCTTAGAATCGCTTCACTCAAAAATTCACTGGGCACTTAAGGGGGCAAAACTGACCAAAAAACTGAAGGGGGGGAATGTAGCCTGATAGAGTATGCCAGCAAAAGCTGGAAAAAAAACAAGCGAAGTCAGGTGGCAACATTATGGAGTGTTAGATGGGTAGAAAAGGAAGGGGTCAGACGTGGCACAATGACATTCGGGAGGGGGCAAAACAGAGTAGGCCACGAGTGGATATGACACTGTGGAGGTTTTACGTCAGCAGCCACAGCAGCAGATGAGTAGCCCGTGGCACAATGACATCGGGGTGGCAAAAACTGGAGTGGGCCCACAGAGTGGCCAAGGGACACAGTGTGGTGGTACGCAGCGCAGATGAGGTCGCAGGGGCACAATGACATTCTGGAGGGGGAAAAACTGAGAGGCCACAGAGGGAAAAAGACACAGGTGGAGGACGACAGCAGCAGCATGAGGCAGCAGGGGACAATGACTTTTGGAGGTGGAAAAAACTGGAGTGGGCCCACAGAGTGCACAATGAACAGTGTGGAGTCACGGCACCAGAAACAGCAGCAGCGCATGAGTATAGAGTGCACAATGACAGAGTGGGGGGGTGGGGGCAATACCACCCCCTGGTAAAGATGGTTGGTGGCGATGGAGAAATTGTCAGCAGTTTGTGTGGCATCGGGGGGGCGGCATCGAAAGTGGCTGAGGCAGGTAGTTTGAATCCAGACTCACTTCCAAGTTTTGAGGGAGGCGTTTCAGCCTAAGGCATTGGTTGTGGAAATCCTGGCGACCACCCTGTTCCTTGACAAGGTCAGTCGTTCCACATTTTTCCCCTGGACAAGCGGGTTTTTCCTTGGGGTAACGATGCCCCCCTGCATGAACACCCCTTGAGCCACACTCTGGCCGGGCAGGACGCTTCTCCACTGCAAACTGGCAAGTTGCGGGAAAAATCCGTTTTGGTGCCCGAATTTCCCGCGGATTTCTAAAATGGGGGTGGGAGTGTCCAAGTAGCCACCCCTTGTTGGTTCAGGGACGCTCCAGGTCTGCTGCTGCTGCTGGCGCTGCCCTCCTCACTAGGCGGGTGAAGGAAGCTGCTCATCAATGACTCCAGACTTGGGTTTCTGCTGTGGAGTGGTACTGCCCCTACACCCCCCCGTTCTCCCAGCAGCCGCGGCAGTGTACGGTGCGCTGAAGAACCCCCCCGGGCAGCCTGTCAGAGGAGGGGGATGCCACACTAGGCAGCGGCCCAATGACTACGGGGTTTTCCCCATAGTATTTGATTTGTCCCCCCTCTACAGTGGGAAAAAAGGGTCCCTTTTGGAAAGTACAAAGGGTTAATAGGGTGGGAGCCGAAGTCATCCCCCTGCCGGATGGGGACATTCGGCTGTCAAGCCCGGGAAAATCCGCAGCTGCGGGCCCTCTGCACAATGATCCGAGGGTCCCCGCCTTCATCTCCACTGTATACCCACGGTCTTTCGGGTCATCTGCCTCGTCTTCCATCTCCATTACCTCCCCCGTGCTCCTGCTCCTCCTCTCTTTTTCACCTGGGTAGAAAAATCCACTCATTTTACCGACAAAAGCTTCTGCTCCTGTCCTCCTCCTCCATTTCAGTCCCCCCCGGGTCATGGGCCGGAGATTAGTCGCCAGTTCCAGTCCCTGCCCCGACAGATTTTTTTGCATCTGTTCCAGGACATGAAGCGTGGAAAGACTTTTTATCCCGTAGTCCCCGGCGACTGACAAATCCTGGCCTCCCCGAATGGCCTCAAAAAAACAGCAGGTTCACGCATGGGCCATGGGGGAATCAAAATTACACAGGGGGTACTCCTGCCGTGGATCTCAAAAAAACGTTAAAGGGCCTTTCTCTTTCATAAGTCGGTCCAAATGTGAGGCTGGAATTCAGCGGGTGGGAAAAATTGCTACAGAGTGTGTTGGAGGAGGCCTTTTTCCCTGCAACTGAGGAGGTGTTCCTGGCTTTGTAGGAATGGTGAAGTGATGCACGTTTCCTGCCATTTTTAGAATCTTCTGAAGATGGTGGAAGATTCAGGGAAACCTTTTTACAACCAGATTGAACCCATGGCCCTGCAGGGCGCATGGACCTCCCTCCTCGGTGCAGCGGGCACCATGTTACTCCCCTTGTCCGTCACCACGGTTCGATTTGCAGTTTGGCACGGAGAAAGCCCACATTGATTTTTGCTGCTGACGCGGCGTTCCTCCCCTGTGTGCTTGTTCGCCGAGGCAAGCCCGGTGAATGGTGCACCGTGTGCCCACCTTTTGGTTGTGGAGCAGTACTTGTGGAGGGGGGAGAGTGGTGGTGGTGGAGGAGGGGGGAGGGGGGAATTGGCGCAGGAGCCGCAAATTTACAAATGGAGGAGAAGCGCGTATCCCGTCCAAATTGTTGGTGTGCCTGGCAGGAAACACATTCACCCGTGGGCCCTAAAAGGACATGTACGGCCCTGACCATAGTTTTTAGCCCGACGTCTGCGTGCCTGCACCTTGGAACAAACCCATAAGCTCAAGGACTGGGGCCCCCTTTCTGTTCACATTTTATGAATGTGGACTGCCCCTTTTTGGAAAAGAAATTACGGCTTGGAACTCTCCATCTCGACTCGGAAAAACCATTTGTTCTTGAATGGTGCGAGTCCACCTTTTGGAAAGGAGGGATGCAGCCCCCAAACAACTTGGACAGGGCAGGTCAGTGCGACTTTGGGATGGTTGGAGCTCTTTTGTCTCTTGCAATCGCCCGCCTGAATGATGTGGCCCTGAGTGCGAGGAAACAGGGCATTGGCCGGGAAATGATGTCAAAGAGAAAAGCCCCCCTTTTGCAGGGTGGGGGGGCCCTCTGGCTGCAATGGCATGCGGCCACTGGGCGCCGTGCTGCTGTTCTCCCGGTGCCAGGATGGCCACACATCTTGCCACGTTTTCCCAAACCCCGAGGGTGACGCTGCATGTGTTACGCGGGGCCCGGGGGCCAGTTAGCCCCCTGGCCAGCTTAAATTTCTGCCCACAGGATTCTAATATCCCCATATTGGTCCTCGGGTTTAACAAAAGAACTGCCACCCCGCGAGATTTGTTTTTACCGCCCATGTCCCCACTGAGTGTTTCTGCCCCCGCTGCGCGTGACCCCCTGTGCCCCCTACTTTCTTGTCCTGGAAGGGGTTTTTTACCCCTGGCTGCTTGGCCCCCGCCCTCCCACGTGTCCCCTGTGATCCCGGCCAAAACAAACCCCCCACTTGTGGCTGCGCCGCCCCCTGAAGGCGAAGCTGCGCCCTCTTTCCTGACAAATGATGAACCCCTTTCTTCCCCGGCCCCCAAGGGGTTTCGGCCCCATCATCATTATTTGTGTTTCATGTACTGTGTCCTCATCACCGGTCTTGGTATGCAGAGGGACCCCTCAAAAACATGACCCCCCAGGCCATTTCCCCAACATCTTTACTTTCCCGCTCTCAAGAAGGGGGGTATTGGCCCCATTTCTTCGTGAAGAAACTATGTGCCCCCCTCAAATTTTCATCCTGCTATTGTGGCGTGACCCCAGCCCACATGTAGATTCTGGGGGGAAAAACGGATGGGGGGGGGGGGTTGAGGACACGTGAGGGCCGCTGACCCGCCCCCGGGCCATCCCAAACAAAGGGTTTGTGTTGACACCCCACCGACTCTTGGCGGGGGTTTTTTGTGTCATTGGGAGGAAGTGGATGCCCTAGTCCCCAATCAAAACCTTGGGTTGTAGTCAGCAACGGCCCATGACAGGGGCGTTGGGGCCCCTCACCGATGACCCCTGCTCCCGACTCCCCTTGCTGTGTGTGACCGGGGCCCCTGTCCAGGAATGTTTGTGCCATGCCACCCCAGGTAAAGGGGCCCACCTCTCTGTCTGAATATGTTTGTTCAAAAATGAAAAGACACTGTTTGATGAAGATTCTGTATATGTAAATACACACCCTGTATTTGACTCCAAATGCCCCACTAAGAAGCTTGGGTCCCCTTTGGGATATAAATTGCGCCCCACAAATGGGCGGAAAAATTTTATTGTAGTGCGTTTAAAAACCTGGTATTTTATGAATATAAAACCCAAAACAGGCTTATTAACCTTGGATATGAATTATGCTCAGAATTTTTCTGTGGCGGTGAAAAACAAAGTTTTTTTTATGGTAAGAAAAAAAATATTGTTAACCCTTTGGGTGTAAATTGCCCAAAAGGTTGGAACCCCAAAACTAAGCTTTGAGGTGTTCAATGGGGTGATTTTACGCTACACAAAAAAGAGAAAAACTTGTAATTAACCTTCGCTTGTGAATTATGCTACAGAAAAATTTATTTTTTGGCGGTGAAATAAAAAACGGTTTCTTTTAGTCACCCCACAGCAGAAAAAAGCTTAATTAACCCCTGGTGTAAAAATTTCAAAAAGAATTGAGAAACAAAACTAGAGCTTTGTGGTGTTACAATGGTGTTTTTACGTAAAAAAAGGAAAAATTGTAAATTTAAATTCGTTGTGAAAAATTTTTGTACAGAAAGTTATTTTTTTGGCGGTGAATAAACGGTTTCTTTTAGTCACCACAAAGCAGAAAAAACGCTTTAATTAACCCCGGGTGTAAAAATTTGGCAAAAGAATTGAGCAAACCCAGAAACCGGCTTTGTAGCCCGGGTTTCAATGGCGTGTATTTTCGCTACACAACAAAAGAAAAACTTGTAATTAACCTTCGCTTGGAATTATGTTCGGGAAAATTTTATTTTTTGGAGTGAAATAAAAGGGTTTATTTTTTGTCACCACAGCAGCAGAACAACGCTTAAAACCCTGGAGTAAATGGCAAAAGAATTTAGCAAAACCAAAAAAATATGGCTTTGTGGTGTTAAATGGTGTTTTTTTCGCTACACAACAAAAAGGAAAACTTGTAAGAACCTTTGGTTTGGGAATTTTGCTAAAGGAAAAATGTCTTTTTTGCGGTGAAAAAAAAGGTTTTTTTAATCACCACAGCGCAGAACAAGCTTAATTAACCCCTGGATGTAAATTGCGCAAAAAAATTTGGGAGCCCCAAAAAGAAGGGGATTTGTTGTAAAACGCTGTTTCTTTAAATGAATTCAAAAGGAACGGCTTGATCACCCCGGGGTATTTTAAATTTCGGACCGATGTTTTAAAAATTTAAAACAGCTGCAGGGAGACACTGGTTCGATCCCCAAAACCCCAAATCAGAAAAAGAACGTTAGGAACGTTCTGGACAAGCTGTGCAAAAAACCCCCCAAATATAAAATCGTTCTTCAGTAAAAAGGGTTTCACAATCGCGCGGGGGGCTTCCAATCGTACGTGAGAGCGGTATGAGTCCGCGTCGCCCCGGGTTTATAGGCGGTGAGTCCAGTCCCCCCGGTTGTTGGTTCACCTCACTGCAGCGGCTTGCCCCTTCTTCCCCCAGAGTGCTTTGCCCATGTTGCGCCATGTGCTCGCGCCATTTTTTCAAACAAAGCAAACTTGTTCACGCGAAGTACCCAAATTCACTTCGTTCCGAACCAAGTTTTCCCGAAATTTTAAAAATTCCCCTTCGTTAGATCAATTCGCCCCCTCTCTAATAAAAATGTGTTTTTTTATGTATATATTTTGTGGTGCCTTTGATAGGTATTTTGATTTTAACATATTGTCATATTGAGGCATAGCACTTGTGTTGAACTAAGTCAAGTATAAAAGTCCCTCTTTTGCCATTAATCTGGCAGGTGAACTGGCAGTGCCCAGAAGATGAGCATGGTGAAAATATACTTGTAACTAGAAATATATGTGGGCAATAAACACCAGATTCAAGCTCAATACTAGCTTAGTCTACTTTAATATCCGTGCGAACTTGCAATAACAGTTCATGCAGCAATAAACATTCTGGGCTCATACATACCATGTAAAGTCCGCCGCGCCTCATCAGTGTGTGGGGCGCAGTGCGGGACTTAGGCGCAATGCGGGGCTGCGCCTAAGATTCGCCGCCCGACGTAGTGTGATCATACATGCCGTGTAAAGTCCGCCACGCCTCGCCAGTGTGTGGGGGCAGTGGGGACTTAGGCGAGTGCGGGACTGCGCCTCACATATTTTTCCGATTCTAGACATGCTGGAAAACAGCGAGAAATCATTAAAGATGTCCGTGCGGAGTATGAATAAAAAAATCGCCTTTATAAAGGCGTAAAACATTCTCTGACAAAGAGCTCAAACCTACTAAAAAAATATATAAATAAAACCACTTTCCAAAAATCTAGAACGGCGCTACATCAGGAATTTGGATATAGAGAATTGCCAGGAAATACAGTAATTCAAATTCTGTAAGTTCTTCTCATTGGTCGTCAGAAACCTGCCAATCAGAATAGGAGTGACAGTGAACCATTATAACCTATGGAGAAGTATTGACCAATCAAAATCAAAGGCGGGACAGTTCAAAATACAGTAAAAAATGCAGTAAAGAGTCTGATGGGTTGAGCTAGCGGGGGTTGGCGTATCCTCAGGCAATCAGAATTGGAGCGACAGGGACCCATTTCAAACTTTGGAGAAGTATTGATGCATGCAAATTTCAAAGGCGGGAGACAGTTCCATATTACAGTTAAAATGCAGAAGAAAATGAGCTGTTAATTGGGTGAACTAGCAGGGGGCATTATGGCTATCCCGGCACAATCAGAGTGTGAGATACTTTTCCCACTTGTAGTCTATGGAAGAGAGGGGGGGCAATGAAATTCTCAGCGCCCCGAGGCATGGAGTATTCAGTAATTAAATCGTTTTTATAAGTGTTAAAATATGTATTGTAAAAAGAGCTGAAACCTTCTATAAACATACATTAAATATCAAATCTCCTAACAAAGCGTTTGTCGCCGAAGAGCAGGCGCGTGCATCGGGAATTGGGATTTCCGAGAATTGCGCAGGGAAATTACGTAAGGTGCAAAGTCTTTATGCTCTTCTTCTTGGTCGGCTAGAATAACAACCAATTCAGAATAGGATCGACAGGGACCGCCCAGGATAGAACCTCATGGAGAAAAAGAAATATTGACCACATCAATTTCAAAGCCCGGGACAGTTTCAAAATACAGGAAATGCAGGAACTAAAGAGCTGTTTGTTGAGCTAGCCACGGGGGTTGGCTATCCTCGGCCTAATCGGAGCACGAGCTACCTTGTCCCGAGTTGTTCTAGTCTATGGAGAGGTCGGAGCAATGAAATCTCGGCTCTCCTGAGCCGGTGACGGGCATGGAGTGTGATGAAAAAAATCATTTTTATTAGTTAAAATAAGATCTTGAAAACAGAGCTGAAAAATTCTTATATATCATATAAATCATTCAATTCCTCTAACAACACGTTTGATCACCGGTCACCGGCGCTAATCAGGAATTGGCGATATAGAGAATTGCGGTAAAAACAGTAATTCAATTCTTTAAGCTACTTCTCATTGGTCGACCAGAACCAAACCATTAGCAATAGGGAGCGACAGTGAACCATTAATCAACTATGAGAAGGTATGGACCAATCAATAATGAAAAGGGACGGGACAGTCAAAAATACAGTAAAAAGGCAGAAAGAGAGCTGATTGGTGGCTCGCCCAGGCGGCAGATATGAATCACACCTAATACAGATGTAGTCACGTCTATTTTGAATGGGAGAAAGAAGGGCGCGATAGAAGAAGGCGGCGCTAAAAGTTATTACTGTCTATGGCGAATTATTCTAGTACTGTGATTGGTTTGGGGGAAAGAGGGCTTCGTCCAGCAGTAGCCAATCAGGGCCTGAGCTACCTTTCATAGAGTTCTATGGGAAAGGAAATGCTAAGAGCGAGCTCTGTTTGTGATCTGTCTAAGTTAAATGAGCCCGCGGTTATTTGGACCAATGGAGAGCTCGAGCGACGGCTCTTACGGGTGTTCTAATGCAATTCTATAATAAAACTGTTACATGCCCGACAATAATATTAATAAGACTCCGAAGTTTGTGCGATGTGTATATAAAAATGGATCAATAATATGGGGTACACGAAAAAAAAATATTAATTCAATAAATTCATTTCTTAGAATTCTTTATTTTCGTTAGCATCATGATCGAATTAGTCTTGGGCTGTAACGGCGAAACTTAGAAGAAACTAAAATGAATTATTGTATTTAATACATTGTTTTTGTTGTTACCCCCCTTTTTTTTGATCATTTTATATGACAGATCGGTACACTTCGGGATATTATTGTATTGTGGGCAGACGCGCTACAGTTTTATTCCAGATTGCATTAGAGAAACCATAGAGCGCTCGCGCTCGCACTCTCCATTGGTCCAAATAACCGCGCCTCTTTTAATTAGCCAATCACAAAACAGATGCTGCCTATGCATTTCTTTTCCCATAGAAACTCTATTGAGAACGGTAGTCTGCCGCTGATTGGCCTAAGCAGGTTGAGCCGCCTAATTCCCCCAACCAATCACGGTAATAGGAATATTTCCATAGACAGTAATACTTTAGGGTGACTTTCTATCGCGCCCCCCTTCTTTCTCCATTCAAAAATAGACACACATACATCTGATGTTGGTGGATTCATATCTGAACTCAATCACAACTGAACAATCAAACCAATAAGCCTTTTTCTGCCTTTTTACTGTATTTGAACTGTCCGCCTTTTTAATTTGATTGGTCTCATACTTCACTCCATAGGGTATTATTGGCGTCCAATTTCGCTCCTCATTCTGCATTGGTTGGTTTCTTGTCCTCCGACCACATGAGAAGGCTTAAAGGGGTTGGTCTCTGTACAATGATTTGGGTTTTAATTAAAGATCTTTAAAAAACAAGCAGCTTTGCAAATATATGTTCATTACAAATAGTCCTACTGTTTTTGAGCTAATGCCCTGTTAGGTTTAAATACATCAGACTTCTCAAGTTTCTAATAGCCAGCAGACCTGTTGATCTTTATTTACTGGCTGGTAGGTCTGTATGACTCACTACAGGTTGGAGCAGAGAGCCCCTCCCACACACAGAATTGCTTCTGTATAGAGTGCAGGAGGGGGGAGGGAGGACTCACCCTGGCAATTGTGTCCCTGCTGCCTGATTAACCTGTGGTTGTGCCTGCTTCCTCCTGCCTCTCTACACAGATTGGATGTCGGACAGCCAGTGATACCGCTGTCTGTTCACTGATAGATAATGATCTTGTCTGTGGAACTCGTGACTAACTAATTCTATAACAGATACACGGCATGTGAATACTTTAATGCTGTGCGTACTGAGGGACACATCCTGAGTAAAACTGTGCCAGCTTTCCTGCTCTGTTCTGAGTGAGGGTTTGTTTGCTGTTGCTGGAGCTATGTGGGGGAGATATGTGTAAGCTTAGCAGAGGGTATAGGAACACTTGCAGCCCCTCTGCTATTAGCAATCTATAGCATACCTCTCTAGGCAGGCCACACACAGGGTTAACTCTGGCATCAAACCCCTCTACCGCCCTCCTCCCTGCTGTATAGAGAGGTTATGGGCGGAAGATGCCTGTGTGCTGGGAGGGGAGGGGGGAAGAGGGAGGAGAAGAGACAGACAAGCTAGCACGCACATCAATTCAACTCCTCACATTCATCAGACAGAGCGCTGAAAGCTTTAATGATCAGACAATCTTTGAAAGAGTTGACATTTCTGTATTTCCCGGCAATTCTACGCTATGATCCAATTCCTGATGTAGCGCCGGTCTCGGCGACAACAGTTGTTGTTAGGGCATTTGGATTGTATTTAGTTTATTAGAAGGTTTCAGCTCTTTTTCAAGATAATATTTGACACTTATAGATAAAAAAACGATTTTTTTTTTCATCATACTCTATGCCGCACCGCTCCCCCGGCCGCTGAGAATCGAGATTTCATTGCCTCCGATCTGGCCATAGGTACTACCAATGGGCCATGTAGCTTGCGTTCTGATTGCAGAGATAGCCAAGCCCCTCTAGCTCAACCAAATCAGCGTCTTTCTTGCATTTTTACTGTATTTGAAACTGTCCTCCTGATGCTTTTGATTGGTCAAAATTTTCTCCATAGGTTTAATGGGTCCCCTGTCGCTCTATTCAGATTGGCTTTGTTTCTGCGACAGATGCGAAGCGCTTACTGAATTTGAATTACTGTAATTTCCGCAATTTCAACGATCCTATATTTCTCCTGATTGTTGCCGGATCGTTCTAGATTATGGAAAGTGATTTATTTTTTTTTTATTAAAATAAGGATTGAGCTTTTTTCTGATAATGTTTTTACGTCATTCTGTAAAGGCGATTTTTTTTGGTATCATATCCCATGCCGCACAGAGCTGAGAGCACGAGTGATTTCTTCATGTTCCGTTCTCGCTGCTCACTTCGGCCTCTCCGGGATCATTTAGACCAGAATCAACCAGGTCTGCTGCCTGTCGGAGCTGTGCGGAGCGCTGCAATGCGCCGCACTTTGCCGACTCGTGATCGTACATGCCTCGGAGTTTTCGAGCGGGCCGTGTCACCGCGCCCATTGCAGCCCATTCATGTGAGGCGCAGCCAAAAGTGGCGAACGCTGCGCCTAACATCACATCCCTGCGTCCGACAGCGGATTCGGGCCTGTGAGGAGCAGGATACGCCAGGAAAACAGACGTTTAGAAATCCCGTTAAGAACATGTCGCCCTCTGTGTCAAAATGGCAAACATAACTTGCGGTTTTAGCAGTTCAGAAACAAACAACACTTAAAGTCCATCCCGATACAAGGCATAACAAAGTTCTATATATGTATTAACTAGGGGGGAACTATATACCTATTTACCAAGGGGCCTATATAACTACCTACTTGGGGGCCTAGATATCTACCTACTAGAGGGCCTATATAGCTACCAACATACCTTCTAGGAGGTCTATAAACAGAGTTATGCCTTGCTCTGCTTCAGTGCAGGTTTAAATTACTGTGGAAATGCCGCGCTGCCATCAATGTAAAGAGTCGGGATGGACTTTAAGTGGAGTTCATTTCTGAACTGCTAAAACCGCGTTATTTCTGCCATTTTGACACAGAGGGCGACGTGTATGATGATCGGTGTGTCGGAGCGCCCGTTTTCACGTTAGTTTTAGTGTAAGCTGCGCCTAATTAATGTCGGCGCCTGAAGTGCGCTCATACATGCGGTTTAAAGTCATGCGCTCCGCTCGCCAGGTGTGAGGCGATTGCCGGAACTTAGCGCAGAAAGAAAATGTGCCTAACATGTATTAGATTTCTAGACAGGCTGGGAAAATCAGCGAAAAATCATTAAACATGTTAACTCGTGAATGCCGAAAAGAGTTGTATTTCAATTGACCATGATTCAATGATGATGAATGACATGACATGAGGATGAATGAAATGAATGAATGTGAAAAATCCTCAGTGGACTAAAATCGATATGCAATGTATATCGAAAACTAGTGCTCATTTAAAATGAATGCTCAATACATTATATAAGATCTCAAAGAAAGAAAATATCAGATAGAACAAGGGTCTTTAAAAAGGGAGAGAATTGCAAACTAACTGTTTATACGCATTAAAGAAGCCATATATTGTTGTTGTACAGATGTTAATTATCGGTCATTTTTTTTTAAGTAAATAAAATTAAGACGTCCAGAACTAAGCCCCTGGGGAACATAGGAAATCCTGTTTGGAGAATCACAGGGTCCCAGCAAAGACCTGTGCTGTGCTGGTCTTGCTGTACATACAGAATAGAATAAAAGAAGAAGAACACAAAATACAACTTAATTTTTTAGTAAAAAAGGACCAAAAATTAACATCTGCCCAACAACATCAGTATTGGCTTATTTAATGTAAAAATTAGTTGAATTCTCTCCTTTTTTTAAGACCTTTTCTAGATGTTATGTTCTTTCTCTTGTGAGAGTCTTATTATATTACGGTATATTGCCTTCATTTTAAATGAGCAAACTTTTTTATACATTGCAATTAGAGATAGGGCCGAATTTTGTCTCAAAAATTCGGGTTCGGTCACTTCGCCGATAATTTTGCGACGTCAATCGGCACCGAATCACGTTATATAAAACACGACTATTTCCAGGCTTGCCCAGAGCCCCTGCAGGGCTGATGTGAAACAGCGCACCGTGTGCATGCTTGAATATGCAGAGGGAGCTTGGTTTGGCGCCTTATACAATGTTGTGTTTTAGTATGGCACGCACATGACTGCGTCAGCTCTTAGACGTCGCTTCACTATAAATGTGCCTCTGCTGCAATGTTTGGGCAGGCAATAATGACCAAAATAACTGAAAGCAGATGAAGTGAAGCAGGAACGTAGCTGATAATGTCATGGCACAAACAAGTGGAAAATACAAACTGCGAGCTCAGGTGGCTACATTAGTGACAGAGTGTGGAGGTGACGGCGGCAGCCACTGCAGCATGAGGTCAGACAGTGGCACACAATGACATTCTGACAGTGGCAAATACACAGTACCATGCGCTGAGTGGCAAATGACAACAGTGAGGAGGTCACCGGTCGGCTGGCAGCATGAGGTTAAGGCAGTGGCACAAATGACAAATTCTGGAGCTGGAAAAGGAGATAGCCAAAAGAGTGGTACAGATCACTAGTTGTGGAGGGCACGGCAAGGAGAAACAGCAGCAGCATAGGTCAGACAGTGGCCCACCATGAAACAGTCGTGGAACGGCCGGGCTAGCGAGCCAGTCATCAGCAGCATTGCGAGGTCAGACAGTGGCACAATGTCACAAAATTCTGCGACGGTGGACAAAAAACAGGAAGTATCGGCCACCCAGGATGTGGAGGGGCACCCGGCTGCAGCGCAACACGGCCGGAGCAAGCACATGGAGTTCAGGACAGTGGCACAATGACACAGTGTGGAGGGCAAGACAGGAGTCACAGCCAGCTGCATGAGGTCAGAGAGTGGCACAATGAATTCTGCAGGTGGCAAAATTAGTAATTAGGCCACAGAGCGGGACACAATGACTGAGAGCGGAGGTCACGGCTGGCAGCAGCCATGGAGGTCAGGCAGCAGTGGCACAATGACAGAGTGTGGAGCGATGAAAGGAGCAACCAGCATGAGGTCAGAGAGTTGCACAAGACATTCTAGGAGGTGCCCAACAAAACAGTTCAACGGCCGCAGAGTGGCAACGCAATGACACAGTGTGGATGTCACGGCAACAGCAAACAGCCAACAGCAGCAGCATGATGCACATAGAGTGGGCACAATGACAGCAGTGTTGAGGTGGTGGCAATACCAGTCCCTGGTAAAGACCGGGTGGTAGGAAGCAATGGACTCGAAGAACTATCAGGCAGATGTGTGGCTATTCGGCGGGTCCCGGGTGGCGGCACTCAGAATAGTGGCTGAGGCAGGTAGTTTGCAACCCACAGAATGACGCCCTAAGGACAATTGGGGTGTGGAATCCTGCCAGATCCAGCCTTGATTCATCTTGACAAAGGTCCAGTCGTTCAACATTTCCCGTGGACATAGCCGGGTTACTCCTCAGCGTGGTAACGATGGCCCCCGACGCACTGAACCACCCGCTCTGATGCCATACTACTGGCCGGGGCAGGGAACTGCATTCTCCACTGCAAACATCGGCAAGTTGCGGGGCCACACACATCCAGTTTGGCCTGCCCCAGTAGTCCAGCGGATCTTTCTAACTGGGCGGTGGCAGAGGGCTGTCAAGTAGGCCACAACCTGTTGGTTCACGGGAATGCTCACTGTTGTCCTGCTGCTGCGCTGCTGCTGGTGATCGAGCCCCTCCTCACTAGGGGCGTGAAGGAAGATTCTCATTAGTGACCTCAGAACTTATGATACTGCTGATTGGAGCTGGTATGCTCCTTTCCCCCCCTACACTTCCCCAAGCAGAAAAATAAAAGGATAATAAAACGCCGGCACGACGGAGTAAGTACGTGGTAGCGCTGAGGAACCACGGTCTGACCTGTCAGAGGAGGGACGACCTGCCGACACAATAGGCACGCGGCAACTGTCTTACTGGAGATTTTCCTATAGTATTGAGTTGTCGTTCCCTCTCTATAGCTGGGGAAATGGCTCCATTTTGGGACCGGTACGGGTAGCGTCAGGCGTTCCAATAGCTGGGTGGCTAGAGCAGAAGTCACATCTGCCGGATGCTCTGACTATTCGGCTGTCACTAGCCAGGCAAATAAACATGCTGGCGGGACAATCTGCACAAGAGAACTCCGAGGGGCTCCCTGCCTCCACTTTCCTACTGTATACTGCACGGTGCTTGGGAGTCATCTGCTCGTTTCCTCATCTCCATCCACCTCCTCCAAAGCTGCTCCCTGCTCCTCCGCTCTTGTCTACTCTGGGTAGAAAATCATCCAGTTTCACACTAGACACAATGCTTCTGCCTCCAATGTCCTCTCATACCTTACTCCTCCATTCAGTTCCCCACGGACTCTGTGGCACGAGATGTAGTCGCCACATCTCCAGTTCCCCCCTGCCCAGACAGATTTTTCAGCATATGTTCAGGACATGAAGCAGTGGAATGTCGTATATTCATCCGTTCACTTAGTCTGGAGAAGACAAATAACGTGCCTCCTCGAATGGGCACCTCAAACAAACGGCAGGTGTCACGCATGTGCTGCCACTGGCTGACATCACAAAGTTACACAGGGGAGTCACTTCTGTCTGCCTGGATCATCAAAAATTCATTAATGCCTTTCTCTGTTCATACAGTCGGTCCAACAAGTGTGCAGGTGGAAAATTTCAGCGGGTGCGAACATCGCCATAGCAGACGCGTGTTGGTGGAGGCCGTTATGCCCGCTGCAACTCGAGGAGGGTGTTCCTGGCTTAGTACGAATGGATAAAGTGCATGCACAGGTTCCTGGCCATTTCGAATGTCTCTGAGATCCGGGTGGAAGCACTTCAGGAACCTTTTTCACAACCAGATTGAAACGTCGCGCCATGGAAGGGGCGCCATGGTGTCCATCCCTCTCGATGCAGCCAGCGCGACGACCTTGTTCATCCCCATTGTACCATCACCATGGGTCTCCGATTGCAGTTGGCGCGGAGAAAGCCCACATCGATTCTCTGCTGCATGACGCTCGGAGCAGTTCCTCCCCTGTGTGACTTCGTTCGCCGATGGCAAGCTAGGTCGTAGTAACTGCGTGACACCGCTTCTGGCCCTACACAGTGTGGTATGATGAGCAGTACTTTGTGGCCGGAGGCTGAGGAAAAAATGGGGTGGTGGTGCGTGGAGGAGGAGGAGGGGACATTGGCGCTCAGGATGCAAGCAGTTTGACAACGGTGGAGGAGAAAGCGGCGTCTCCTGGTCCAAGTTGTTGGTAGTGCTGGGCAATGGAAGCACAGTCACCCAGTGGGACCGTAAAGACATGATGTGCGCCCTTGACCGTAGTTACAGCTCCAGACGTTTCCGCGCTGCGTGTACCTTGGAACACAAACCGATAAGCTCAAGGACTGACCCACTTTCTGTTCTACTATTTATGTAGTGCTGGTACTGCCTTTTTTGGAAAAGAAATTACGGCTTGGAACTCTCCATTCTCGGCTCGGCACAAGCCATTAGTTCTTACTACTGAGATGGTTGCAGGAGGTCCACAATCTTGGAAAGGGAGATGACTGCAGGTACCATCAAATCTGGACAGGAGCACGGGTCAGCTTGCTGCACCCTGTAGGATGGTTGGACGCCATACTGTTGTCTCTTTACAATCGCCTTCCTGAAACGCCCTGTAGGCGCATGAGTAGCGAGGTGCAGGAGCATCTGGACCGGGACGAGGGTGGTCAAAGAGAAAACAGCTGCCTTCTGCAAGAGGAGGGTGGAGCAGTTGAACTGGCTGAAATTGGCATGCGTGCCACTGGCCGCCTGCTGCTGCTGCAGCGCAGGATGGACCACCAGACATTGAGCCCGTTCTCCTCCCAGGCCACCGGCATGGTGATGCTGCATGTGTTGACGCAGGCGCCGTTGTGCACAACGTTTAGCTCCCTGGCCACGCTTCACTTTCTGCCCACAGAAGATTTATACATTATACCCTTATTCGGCTCACTCCGGCTGGTCTTAGCCAAAGAACTGCCACACCGCCCGAGTACGATGATTTTACCGCCAACGATCCGCACTGAGGACTACTGCCGCCGCTGCACCTCGCTGAGCCCCTGTGAACGCTACTGTCTTGGACCTCGGCGAATGCGGGGTTTGTTTGTTCCTACCCACGTGGCCGTGGGCTCCCGACCTCACACTGCTTGCTACCGTGCTGACTCACGGCCACACCACCAATTGTAGGCTGCCGCCGAGGCCTGCACGCGCAAGCTGACAGCACCCTCTTCTCCCTGACGTTGATGAAGCCCTAGCTTCACCAGGCTACAAAGTCTGCTGGCTCGGGCTCGTCGGCTACATCAAGTCATCTATTTGTGTGTTTTCATCCGTCTCGTCTAATGTCCCTCTCATCGCAACCACGGGTCTTGTAAGCCGTGGCTGACTTCTCACTCCACTATGACCTCCCATGCCATCTCTCCAGACATCTATACTTTGCCGCCTACGCGAAGAAGCTGGGATATTGGCCCCATTTCTTCGGTGCCATCAAAAATAAAGTAGCTGCTTGACTCTGCCCTCCTCAGAATTGTTACATGCCTCGCTATATAGTGGCGCTGAGCCCCAGACCACATAGTAGGATCCTGCGTCGGAGGGAACTGCGAGGTGGGACTGAGGAGGGGCTCCGAGAGGGACTAGGTGGAGGGCCGCTGGACACCGCTCCAGGGGCCATGCCAACTAAGTGTTGTGTCTTGAGGTGCTCCACGACTCTTGGCTGGGGTTGTCAGATGTCCATTGGGAGGCAAGAGGATGACCTAGGTCAACCAAAAAAGTACCCTTGGGTTGCTGAACAAATCACACGGCGCTTAGATGGACTGCCGGCATTGTGGACTCACGAGTGACGCCCTGCTGCGCGTCCCTTGCTACTGTGCTGCGCTCCATGCGGCCCGTTTCAGAAATGTATTTGTGCCACTGCAATCGTAAGTTTGCAGAGGCCTGCCACCGCTCTGTTGACCATACTGTTTGTTCTAATGCGGTACAGACACTGTTTGATGAAGCTATCTGTATATGATAAATTATACAACCCTGTTTTTGACTTCCAAATGAAACCCCACGTAACAAGCTTGGGTAACCACTTGGAAGTTAATTGAATTTGCTCTCCACAAATGGCCAGGAAAAATTTACTTGTAATGTGTCGTTTTTCAAGCACTGTGTGTTTTACTTAAATGTAAAAGCAACAAACCAGGCTTATGAACCTATCGATGTGAATTATGCTACAAGAAAAATGTAATATATTTCCGGTGTTGAAAGACGGTTTATTTTGTCGCACAGCCGCAAAACAACGCTTTAAATTAACCCTGGATGTAAATTGCGCAATAGAACTTGAAGCCACCACAACTAGTAGATTTTGTGCGTGTTACAATGGTGTATTTTCTACGCCACACAACAAGCGATTAAAATTGTAATTAACTTTTGACTTGTGATGGAATTAGGCTACCAAAAACAACATATTATATATTTTGGCGTTGAAAAAAAGACGGTGTATTTTTGTCAGACAAAGCGCAAAACAACGCTTAATTAACCCCTGGATTGTAAATTTGCGCCAATAGGAATTTGAGCCTCCCTTCAAAACTAGTAGTTTGTAGCGTTTACAATGGCGTATTTTGCTACGCCCACACCTCTAAGAGTTTAAAATTTGTAAATTAACCTTTGCTTGTGAATTAGGCTACCAAAAAAAAAATTCGATACTATTGTGGCGTTGAAAAGAGGTTTTTTAGTACAGCTCAGCTTGCAAATACATCTCGCTTAATTCGACACACTGGATGTAAATTTCGCCAATAGATTCGAGCCACCACAAACTAGTAGCTGTGTAGCGGTGGTGTTACAAATGGTGTATTTTTCTACGCCACACGCAACAGAGATAAAATATGTAATTAACTTGCTTGTGAATTAGGTACCAAAAAAAAATATATATATTTTGGCGTTTGAAAAAGACGGTTTATTTTGCCAGCACACCGCAAAAAACACGCTTAATTCAACCACTGATGTAATATGCGCAATAGAACTTGAGCCACCAAAAACTGTAGCTTGTAGCGTGTTACACATGGCGTATTTTCTATACAGCCACACTAACAAGAGATAAAAATTTGTAATTAACCTTTGCTTGGCAATTATGGTCTACCAAAAAATACTATAATTGAGTATGTTGGCGTTGTAATAAAGACCGGTTTATTTTTGTCTGCACACAAGCAAACAACGCTTAATAACCCCTGGAATGTTAATGCGCAATAGAATTGAGCAGCCAAAAATGAAAGTGGTATTTGTATTTGTAAATACGCTGTTCTTTAAGACTGTATTACCAACAGGAACTGGCTTAGATCCCATTGGATTATTTGAAGTTTATGGCAGCATGCAGTGGACGCACACTGGATGTCAGATCCTATACCCCAAAAAATCAGAAATTAGAACATTCAGAGGAACTGTTCTCTGAGACAAGCTGAGACACCCCACATAAAATCATGTGTAAAAAATCGTTCTTCAGAAAGCGCTATCACCCGCAGCAGCACCTTCCCTGTCTGTACAGTGAGAGGAGTGTAGCTCCCGCGGCTGCGCCGCTGGTCTATAGGATTAGTGACTCCGGTGACGCTCTCCAGAATCCGCGGTCTCGTCTGGCTTCATATCTGCACCATTGTCATGAAGGCTATGCCCCTTCTTCCTCCCAGAGTGCTTTGCCATGTAAAGCATGTTGCTCGCAGCCATTTTATCATATGAAAAGCACACTTCGTTCCCCGCGAATCACCCCCAAGTTTCGATTTCGTTACGAACCCGAAGTTTCCTGAAATTTAAACGAATTCCATTCGTTAGAATAGATTACTGCCCATTCTTAATTGCAATCGATTTTAGTCAACTTGGATTTTTTAACTTTTATTCGTTCATTCAATGGAAGACATAAATCCTGTTTGCTATTCATACTGTTTATGATTTTTTGCTGATTGAAGCCCTGCGTCGAGAAACTCTAATACTCATGTTAGGCACATTTCTTCTGCGCCTACGTTCTGCAATGCGCCTCACACACTGGAACTTTTCATTTGAAAGGCAACTCTTTTTTATTATTATACTGTTGTAACTGTATTGTATTGCCCTTTACAAGATCAGTTCTAGCTTCCCTAGCGCCTCCTCCGACTGGTTGGACCACTTTGAAGTAGGTCTGCCTGTCGCGGAGCTGTAATGCGCATCGCACTTTGTCGACCCGCAACATGCAGATTGCACTCGGGCGGATGGAGCATTTTTATGTTCCAACAGCTGAGCACTTTACTAAAAAATTTGTAGATAGAGAAGGGGTTATCTTCAGGATAGTGCTTTAGTGCGGATGGATAGCAAATACTGTCACACAAATGAAATTTTTATTTAGTACCCCGAAAAAAGAAAAAGATAATGTAAAAAAGAATTTGTTTTCTTTTTCATACTTTAAATAACACACAACATCAAGATTTTTATTCTTATTTTTGTAAATAGATATTTGGAATATTTTAATGTTGGATTCGGTGTTAAAAACCGGTGGTTTTACCTACGGACTCCTCATATTTTTATAGTGAGAGCGAGCGCTTTAGATATACTCATTATTGCTCGTCCCACTTAAGACAATTGGCAAAAATAGTAATAACATCAAATAATATTTCGCGTAAGGTGGAACTTACAATATACGCTTGGGACACAACACAGTGCGCAATTATCCAATACATCATAATGTTGTGAAATTTTGTTATAGGTGTCACTTTCTGTTTTTTTCTACCTATAAGAACTATTTACTATGGAAAAATAGATTGTAGTGTAATCGTTATTAGTACATAATATCTTTATACTTGTTTATTGTGGTGTTCCATCATGTCGGGGAAAGACTACACTAAACACTATCTAAAAGGTGTAAATAACCTATCGTCTATAACATAAATCATAAGGATGATAACTTCATTGCGCCTTCCCAGACTCTTCATCTAAGTGTTCATCCCACAATGCGGGATACCTTATTTCAAAATCCAAACTATACGAACATGTCCCTCATAGTCCATCTTGAAAACGGGCCACAAGCGACCTCTCAAAAGGGAGATTTTTGCTTTAGCGTATAAATTAGATACTGTGGTACCGAATGGGTTAAACAAATTGCAGGAGGTCATTACATGAATTTGTTATGTTTCTTATATTTTAATAGTTTTTAATGGTCATTAACAGTCTTGAATATTTTGTTAGCTTAAATGTACCTTTTATGTTGCATAATGATATTTGAGTATAGAAGATGTTTTTATGGTACTTTATAAGTCTTATACGATCTGAGAATCGGTTTACTTTTTTGGAAGCAGCGCCGACACAGCTCACTTTCAAGTTCGCTTGATCCTTTTAATTTGAACATGGCTATACTAGTCTTTTTATAACCCGGGAAAGGCGAGCACGGCACCTGTGAAAAACGCCCGGTTGTTCTTGTTTTAAACTACACAATAAAACGTGGACAATAATAGTGGACTAATGTCCCTGAGTCAGATGTTTTTGTAATAGTACCCCTAGCGCTACTACTCTCTTCGTTATCGTTGTGATACCTGCTTCTCATGGATTCTCGTGTGTGGAGGATCCTTGTGTAAGAAGAGTCCGTTCGCTGGCAGCTATCGTGGGGTGAACTTCAGTGAGATTACTTGGCGTGCTTCTAATGTGTTGTACCATATTGTACAATCACCTAAGGTGAGCAGTAACAATACTGCATTGTGTCTATTGTGACCTATACTTTTTACCGAACAGAGTGCGCTTCTATCCCTTTATTCCTAGCACATCTATTTGTATAAGTGTATTGTGAGAGGTCAAATAGCACCATTGTGAATAAGCGACGTGGCTGTGAAGCATTACGTGGATTTGATATGAGAGGTGAATGTCGGCAGCAAAGATGTGCAAGGCTGGACTGACACACTACAGCGCAGTAACTCACTGCCAAAATGAACCAGAGAGCTTCTAGACTTATTTTCTAGACTTATTTTCTAGACTTATTTTCAGTAAACCCATCTGGGTACGGGTCTCTAAAAGCGGACAGGTGGTCACTGCACCTGAGCTGACAAAGTTGCATCAGCTTCAATTCTTACAGGAGCTTCAGAATTGGACCTCCACTTATTGACATTGCATTGCCTCCTCTGATGAGTGACAATTTCCACTTCATTGAACAGATGGAAGTTGGTGTGTCAGGAGAGGAACATGAGAGAACAAACACCCTTCAACCATTGCTGGAAGAACCAAGCTGGTGATGGCAGTGTTTTGTTTTTTGGGATGTTTTCATGACAATCTGTAATGGACTTGGTAGTGGATCCGCTGGACCACCACAAGCGATGGTGCAAGCCACGCCAGGGAGCAGAATCTAAGTAGGTCACGGTTTTCACCATAGCCCGCCGCAAAGCGGGATGGACTTGCTGCGGCAGGAGTCTACGATGTCGCTACCCCTGACGTGACTTGCTTGCGGTGGCAGCCAAGGGTGAGCGTGGTACAGAATCGTGAGGCGTAGGCGTAGTTGGGGACAGGCGGCAAAGGTTCAGAGTCGATAAACGTAGGCAGAGGTCAGAAAACATGGTAAGACAGTAAACACTCAAGAACGCTTTCTCTAGGGCACGGAGGCAACAAAGATCCAGCAGGGAAGTGACGTGGATCCCAAAACTATATAGGGTCAGCGCCCGGCAATTAACCAATTACCGGCGCGCTGGCCCTTTTAATTTACATGAACGAGCGCACGCGCATTCCGGCTGACAGGGGAAGAGGGCAGAACAGGAGCGAGGTCAGGTGAGTGGATGGGACGGGTGCGAGCGTGGCCAGCAGCACAGTCCGCCGCCGGGCGCCCGCAGAGAGGGACACGGGTGCGCCCGCGGTCCGTGGACCGGGACGCGGCGCGCCCCGTTACACATTCTCTGGGTCACTCATCCATGTGGAAGGACCTCTCAATCAATTTTGGTTAAGAATCCATCCTTGCAATTCACGTACATCCATACCTGCTGATTTTCTTTCATAGGGTGGATGATATCTTCCAGCAAGACAGTGCAACATGTCACACAGCTAGAAATGTCCAAACTGGTTCCAAGAGCAGGACCAAGACGTCCAACTGCTACCTTGGCCCTCTTATTCCCCTGACTTAAACCCAGTTGAGCATCTGTGGGACCACCTTGAACATTGTATTTCCTGCTGTCCATGCAGCACACAGCAGTTGCTCGGGATATATTAGTTCAGAATAATATGACTGTGTAATGCAATAGTACAAAAGAATGCTTTCAGAATACAAAATATCTGATACGTCCTTTATGTTAAAAAGTAGCAATTTAATTGTAAATAGAATGTAAAATCTTAATATTTTTTGTCATGCTTTGTTGATGCCTCAATGGAACAACTGTTACTTTGTGTCTTCTAGAATATAGAGTATTCTTCTAGGATATTGATCATTGTGTACGGTTTTGGCTTCAAGAACATGTAAATCATTGCATACAAAAGCTTTAAAGAAAAGTAAATAAAGAGTAAGTAAAATGCACTCACCCTAGATAGCTGAGTATGTGAAAGCCATTCATCTCCCACTTGTTTCTGCAGCATATAAACTATGTTTTCCACATCATGCAACACTTGCAAGACAAGAAAACAAAGGACCACATCAAAGAAATTTGTATTCTTAACCTATAACACAAAAAAGAAATTGCTGCTATTACTTGATGCAATTGGATGTTTATTTGATGCATCCTTTTGTGTAAAATAGAATACACTATTTTTATTGATTATTTTTACAGTCTAAATTGTAAGTCATGCTGAAGAAGAAAATGAAATGTTATTGTAAAGCTTTTGTCACTACTTGACTACCTTTTCTGAAAACAGCGCTTTCAGTCATTTCTCATCAGACCCCTCTTCCCATAACCTGTATTCCAGGGGCACCTATTGCTGTCTTCAATAATCGTTACCCAATGGGTCCAAGCTCCATAATCTAAAGTCCGGAAGAAAACAATCCAATTTTAAGCTAAATTTGGGGGAAATCCCTTGATTACAGGGTTTATTTTAGCCCTACATTAAAAAACTATCTGACTATCAAATACTTTTGACAATATTGATGATTATTTTGTTTTACTCAACATTCGGACTTGATTGTCTTACCAGCCATAGTTGTATATGAGATATAGTGTAGTATCTAAAAACATATAGATTACAAATTAGAAGATTGCCGCCAGAATAAGACCCATAAATCAATCTAGTCTGCCCTTATTAATGCTTTATATAGAATAAAATATAGATTAAACAGCTGAGCCATAAGGAATGGGCCTGAAGTAACACATTTTGTCTTTTAAAGATAGATAGATAGATAGATAGATAGATAGATAGATAGATAGATAGATAGATAGATAGATAGACAGATAGATAGATAGATAGATAGGCTGTTCATTTAGCATGGAGGAATAAATCACCTTTTTTGCTTACACCTGTTGTTGAGTGCCATGGACTTTCTTTGCTATATGTATTATATATGTGTTATATATTTGGTAAGCTCTTATATCAAAGCTGTTGGCACCCTTTTCCCATTAGGACTGCAGCAATACCCATTATGTGTACTTTTTTCATATTTTCGTTTTTTTACTCAATGCTGTTTATTATGCATTAGACTTAAAACCTATAAGACCTGGTTTCTGTAGGCTTCTGTATATGGCAAGCCTGTAGGCCATTATTTGGTCTTCGGCTGCCATGGCAAACATCAGCACCCCACAATGCCATTATGGGTTTCCTATGATTAGACAGAGGGAGCCCCCTCCTTCTGTCAATCACCTACATGCAATGGAATCTGCAGCTGTGCGTAAAGGGGCTCAATTGCAAGTGCAACTCCTGTGACCCTTGTAACTATGCCACAGGTAGATAGAGAGATAGATAGAAAGAGAGATAGATAGAGAGATAGAGAGATAGATAGATAGATAGATAGATAGATAGATAGATAGATAGATAGATCCTATGAAAATAAGGGCTAGTCCACAGAAATCACCACAAGGTTATATGTCAAATAATTAAACCGACGTAAATAATATAACAATAACCCAAAAATATAAATTTTATTAAAAAAAAAAAAGTATATTATGGATAATATTTTAAAACACATAAAAAGTACTTTATGTGTTTTCACTATAAATTATTCAGTATCCTGAGGGGTGCTTATTAGTTACCACAGATTCCATTGGCTTATTTATTATACAGTGATACTGATCCTCACAGTGGGTGTTATGACTGTTATATACTGTAGTACTGCCTTTTTATGTGTTTTGAAGTATTATCATAATACATTTGTTTTTCTATATATATCACTTTTATTTATGGGGTATTTGTAATATTATCAGCATTAGATATGAGATAGACCAGGGTAGTTTCTAGGCTAAATTTGCACTTTGGGTAGGGGGAAAAAATTCCCCCCCATTTACCTGTTATTCTGCATCACCATTTAACAGTTCCAGACTGTGCCTTTCTTTACCCTCCTTCCTAGCCAGGCTATTTTCATTTTCTATCTTTATTTTATACATTGTGCCCATCATAAGGTCAGAAAAAGACTTCTGTGGGGCATTTTTACATAATTGTTTTTTATTTCCCCATGAAACTTGGGAAGATATATTAGCCCCAGTTACAGGGGGAATTCTACATTCAATAGTAACTGCAGAGCTGACCTGTGTGTGATAAACCCAGCAGCTTCTGCAGTCACAGAGGTCACATGACTGCCAGGGCCGAGAAGCAGCCTGGAGGCTTCCTGCTATTCTGTGCATACAGCGCTGCATACACAACGATCGAGAGGGCAGGAATGGTAATAAACCATCCCTGTCTTCTCCCCACCCACATCTGCACAATTAGCGTGCAGCTGCAAACTCTGCACAGCTGTTTGTAAAAGGTCGTGCATAATTAGATGCCGACCACCTAATGTATAAAGTCAACGGGCAGTCAGCATCAGTAGATGCTGTGACTGCACCCCCTCCCCTCCTCTCAAGGTGAGCGGCACCCCAGGTGATTGCCCAGACCATTGGCTTACAGAAACATCCCTGAGATATACAGTGAAGGAAATAATTTTTTGATCCGTTGCTGATTTTGAAAGTTTGCCCATTGAGAAAGACATGAACAGTCTATTATTTTAAGGGTAGGTTAATTTTAACATTGAGAGATAGAATATTCAAAATAAAATCCAGAAAATCACATTGTATAAATTATAGAAATTTATTTGCATTTTGCTGACAGAAATAAGTATTTGATCCCCTACCAACCATTAAGAGTTCTGGCTCCTACAGACCAGTTAGATGCTCCTAATCAACTCATTACCTGCATTAAAGGCAGCTGTCTTAAATAGTCACCTTTATAAAAGACTCCTGTCCACAGACTCAATTAATCAGTCAGACGCTAACCTTTACAACATGGGCAAGACCAAAGAACTTTCTAAGGATGTCAGGGACAAGATCATAGACCTGCACAAAGCTGGAATGAGCTACAAAACCATAAAGTAAGACGCTGGGGGGAAAAGGAACAAACTATTGGTGCAATAAAAGGAAAGGGAAAAGAAATAAAAATGTTTTTAACGCATCATATGGGGAACCATGAAAAATTTCACCTCGGGGGGTTCCTTGAAATGAGGAAGGTGAGGTCACCCAAAAAAACTACATGGGGGAACTTGCTAATATCTCAAGGGTGGGCCCACAGCACCAAGAAAAACCCAAAGGGAAACACATTCGCCTAATGGTTTAAAATCCTGCAGTGCCCGAAGGTCCCCCTGTCAAGAAGGCACTGTACAGGTCCCGTCTGAAGTTTTGCTAAAAGAACACCTGGGAGGTTCTTGTGAGTGATTGGGGGGGAAGGTGCTTTGGTCAGATGAGACAAAAAATTTAGCTCTTTGGCATTAACTAACTCGCCCTTTTTGGAGGAAGAAAAATGCTGCCTATGGAACCCCAAAAAACATCGTCCCCATGTCAAGTGGAGGTGTAAAAATTTTTTTTTTGGGGGATGTTTTTCAGTAAGGGTCAGGATATTCACTGCATCAATGGGAGAATAGTGGAGCCATTACCATAAATCCTGAGTGCCCCAATTCGGACATTAAAAATAGTGTGGTGGGTCTTCCAGCAAGGCTACAAAAAAAGGGGGCTCAAAAAAAAAACCATTAAGGGGTTCTGAAGTGCCAGCCGTTCCAGACCTTTAAATCCCTTTAAAAAAAACTTATGGAGGGAGTTAAAGCTCCGATTTTGCTAAGCAACGCTCAAAATCTTAATGTTTTAGAGATGATTGCAAAGAGGGTGGTCCAAAATTCCCGAAATGTGCGCAAACCCTGGATCCCCCCTTTAGAAAAACACTTTAGCAAAATAGGCTGAATGGATGGACGTCTTGTTTTTTTAGCCTTACAAATATAAAACTATGAAAACTATGTAATTACAAAAAAAAAATCTTACTGCGTGCTTTTATCAAGGGTTTTGCCAACAAGTATTATTCTGTTTGCCGAGGGTGGGTCAAAAACTTTATTTCTCACTGCAAAATGCAAATTTAAATTTAAAAACCAATGTGTTTTTGATATCAAAAAGTTAAAATTAACCTACCAAATTTATAGACTGTTCATGTCTTTCTCAGTGGCAAACTTACACAATCACCAAGGGAACAAATAACTCTTTCCTTCACTGTATAGACAGACAGACAAATAGATAAATTGATAGACAGACAAACAGACAGATATATAGATAGAGATATATTTTACCAATGTACTAGTCAGTGACAGTGATATTTACTCCTGATAACGTACATCAAAAGAGAGCAAAGTCTCTGCAATTTCTTCAGCATTCAAAGGTTGTTCGAAAAAGGATATCAAGTTATTATAGGCTTCTTCAAAGTTGATACATTTCTATATTAAAAAATTAAATTTCACAGTGTTATTTTGAAAATGATATTTTGAAAAACCACTTTACAAAATAATTCTTCCCTCTTTTAGCGTGTACTTCTTATAAGACATTTGGGGTGCCCATTAAATTTTTGTAAGTTCTATAATCCGCTTGTCGGGACGTGGGACAACATGAAGAGGCCAGACGAGTGAGGCCTGACTGGTCCCAACCTCGTCCCTCCCTTTTGGGGAAACCCCGACTCCTTCTAGGGGCCCCAAACCTGAAGATGATGACTGCTCTGAGCCAATTTTGGAAACCAGATGAAGAAAAACAAAAAAAGGGAACAAACAAGAGAAGCGGGGGCCCAGTCAGTAAAAAAGGGGCACGCAGTAAAAAACGTGAGACAAAAGAATAAAAAGGGAAAAACCAGGCAAGATTTCAAGAGCACAGAAAGTAAAATATGAGTCAGGAGAACTATAAAAAAAGAAAAACCATATGCTGGCAAAGAGGATGGGAAGGTGGGGCTTAAATAGGGAAGGGGAGGAAGGAGAGCAAAGTGATGGGGGGAAAAGAAGGGAAAACTGTCAATCAAAAGAGAAGAATTTAACCCAATAGGTGGGGGTTTTCTGGCCACGGGCAGTGGCCGAAAATCATTTTTGGCATCGAGTTTGCAAACAGCGTTCACACTAGAAGAAATGTAAAGGCTGAAGCTGCAGTTATGGTCACAACAGCCGTTGCCGGCGACCAGAGCCAGATTCAAAGGGCCTATCTGGCACAATCGTGCGTACCCATCTTATGGGGGCCACCGCCCTCCTTGGGCCCCCTGGTTTGGGAAAGGGGTTGTTCGGTGAAATTTTTCCACCACCCTTGGGTGTTGCAGGTCGCTAGGGGCTACCCACCCCCGCCCCTCCGGACCTACCTTAAAATGTATGGGTACTGGAGAGCTTTTCGGGGACTCTGGGGGCTTAATTAGCGTTGATTTCTTATTCCAACCCCCCTTGTACGCCCCAATGGCGGGGGGAGGACGCCCAAAAAACAGCGGGAATGTATCTTTTTGTAGGATCGCAGTAGGGGCGCCACAATACCCCCGGAGCAAGGATATTTTCAGGTTCCTCCTCCAGGATGTCACTCGCACCAAAGCTTCGGGACAAGGCGTCGGGATTAAAAAATTTTGTCCCTGGGTGGTAGGTTACCACAAAGTTAAACCTAGTAAAAAAACAAAGCCCATCGTGCCTGACGGGGGTTCAATCGTTTGCATTTTCAAAAATACAGAAATTTTTTTATCAGTAAGAACGTCACCCTAGCCTGCCCCTCCAGAAGGGGTCTCCACTCTTCAAAGGCCCATTTAAAAGCCAACAATTCTCTGTTGCCAATATGAAAATTTGTCTCCGCGGGTGGGAATTTATGGAGAAAAGGCGATGGGGCGGGGTTGGTATAATGTTCAGCTAAGAAATAAAAAAACCCAAGTTGTGGATGTATATTGCTAAAGTTCCCAAAAAACCAAAATATGAGAACCGAAAAAGGGAAACAAATGGGTTAAAAACATAACTTTTAATATATCAATTGTTATAAAAATAGTTCAGTGAGACACAATAACCTAATTTCAAAAAGGGGTGAAAAAAAACACACTCCACTAAGAGGGCACCATGTGGAAAAGGGCTAAAAGTTCCCCATCAAAAACCCCAGGAAGGGGAGAATTTCACCCTAACCTATTAAAAATCAGGAGAGCGCCCTAATAAGGGCGGTCCTGGCGGACCTGCCCTCCAAAAACTTACCCTAAATACTTTCTATGGGTCCTATCCCAACATGTTTCGATCCTCCAGCAGGGATCGCATCAGGGGATGATTAGGAGCAGGGACCAACAGGCGAAAGAGGTGCAGCAGAGATTATAACTGCTGCACAAAAAAGAATACCACATGTAAGCTGCATAATATATATACTCACGAAGACCCAGACAATTCAGTCAGAACGGATGCAAGGAGGATATATGAGCTAGACAGCACAAGGCAGGGTACAGGCATCTAAAAAAATAAACAAACAGACCTCACATAGGGAAAAACCAAGCCCAGCTAAAATACACTGAAAAGGTGATAAATCATGTAGTTAGACAACACCACTCATACAAAAGAGAGCTTACCGATCACCAAATAAGAAGATCCTGCAGAGCAATGGTGCAGGAAAATCGTCCCGCACTCTGTAAGGGTGTCCCAGCAGTGGCCGAGTAGAGGAGATGCCAAACAAACGTGATGTGCTGCACATAAGGACACGCGCGATGGCGCCTAGGTGACGTCACGGGCGCGTGTCAACGCCGCACGGTCCGTGGCGAGATGCGTCCCTAGCAAGGGCGGCGCATGCGCAGAAGGACTGCCGAGCGCACATAGGATATGCAGACCTTCACAGCTCATCATAAAGCACTGTGTAAGTGACACACAGCGCCTAATAAAGTAAAGCACGGTATTTATAGCAGGCAATGGTTACAAGATTTATGATAAACCCAGAGCAGAGATATAAGGAGTATAAAGAAACGAAATATACAGAACCAATCAACAGATTATGATACCTGTAAGTTGTAATCTATATACGAAATAGGCAATGTAGAAAAAAGGGGGGAGGGAGAAGGGGGAACAGGGAAAGGAAAAAGGGGGGGGAGAAGCAAGAGCAGGCACAAATTCCAAAAAACAGCTGAAATCCAAATGGTCATTTAACCCATTGGGAGTGACCGTGTTTAACGTAAAAATCCAAAAAAAAATTCCCTTTGGAGCAGTAGTTGTTCCAAAGTGCCACGTCTCACAGAAGGTGGAACACGGTCAATCCCGCACCATCGTAGGCTATTTACATCACCCCCGTGTGCTGAGAGAACATGACGCGCCACAGGGGTGTCTCTAGCATGGCGAATATCGCCCAAGTGTTCACCGATTCTGCGACGGAGCTGTCTCGAAGTCTTGCCTATATACTGTAGGCCACATTTACACTTGATAAGATAGATAACTATGGCATTTGACAATTACTAAATGGGTTAGTCAAACCTCCTTATTTCTTTATCAAGAAGGTACATTGGAACATAAAAGAACAAAAACTTTCACACACAACGGAAAGACCCCTTGGGTCATTCAACCAGTCTCTTTTTTGGGAGACACATAATTACTTAGAATTCAAGAGGTCACAGAGTTGTTTACCCCCACTGTAATGCACAGAGGGTATCACCCACGTGATCCCTCAGATCGGGGTCCATTCGTAAGACGTGCCAATAGCGAGCCGAGGTACAAGTTAGCGTAAGCTGATTTTTTGTACCCCAAATTTCCTAGGGTTGCCACCTTTTATGCTTTGCCTAAAGTGCACAGGGACAACTCCCTCAAAAGAGGCCGCACTAATAGAGTCCCGCAGCAACGATGCTTTATGCAAATTTGTGGCACTTTTTTGTTGACCACATTTTGCTCCGGTTGTTAAACATTACCTTCCTACGTCAAGATACCTCACAATCTTCCAACGCATGATGCCTCTCCTATTGATGCTGAGCCTCTCTTCGAGATCGTCGTAAGCCCTGATACACGTCTATTCCCCATATTTGGCTTGTGCAGTAGAGTTTTCTATCCTCTAGGGGACACAATATAGACTGCAATAATGCTTTTGAGCGAAGTATCTGGATTTGTTTCTGACTAAAAACTATTATTCCTCATTGGACGTGTGGGGTCTTCCACCAGCACAGGCACTGCCATGGCAGTGCCTGTCTCCGCTTACGCTAACTTGTACCATCGCTGTGGAGGCCTCCAACGTCTTTTGTGACCACCGCCACCCCTTTTCCGATAAAATGCGTTTTTTGGCTCAGGTATAAATCATAATATCCATATTATATGTGAATGCACATAGAGAAAATTTGCCTCCATGGTACAACACCCTCAATACAACAAATATCAACTCTCAGTTACTTTTGAGGTTTGAACATACAGCATAATCTTTCTTAATTTGAGAATATTTAGAAAAGCAACAGGCGATTTGGGTACACTGTGTACCGAAACCCCACCACAAAAACCAAACTTAATTCCCTTTTACTCTGGGAAAAGCATCACCCAACTACTCCCTCAAAAAGGGTAATCCTCCCCGATGGCATACTTGCGCCTTAGACCAATTGCTCTCAACTGTATACTTTAAGAGTGAAGCAGCATCAAGAGACAAGATTCACGGATATAGGCTATCCAAATATTACACTAATACCAGGCTTACGAGCATGCATTTCATCTAATCCGCTAACTGCTAAACAAAAAGAACGCCGTATAAATCTAAAGAGTCTGTTATACTTTAATTGAGCAACCTTGATGACGCAGCTATAACATCCATCGATGTCACTAAACCGCCAATTGCACGTCTTACGATGGACCCCAGATCTGAGGGATACGTGGGGAAAACCCCATCGGGTGACAACAGACTGGGGAAAAACCTCCGTACCTCTTGATACAAAGTTCATTATGTGTCCTCCCAAAAAAAGACCTGTCAAAGCCAAAGGGTCCTTTCGTTTGTGGTGCATGCCCTTCTGTTCTTTTATGTCTCCAACTGCTACCTTCGCTGATGTAAGAAATAAGAAAATTTGACATCCACCCATTTTGGTCAATTGCAAAATGACATATCTTACTTATCTTCAAGTCGTAAATTGGCCTACAGTATAAAGCAACTTCGAACAGCTCCGTCGCAAATCGTGGAACACTTGGCGATAGTCGCCATGCTGCTAGAGAACACCCCTGTGCGCGTCATGTTCTCTCAGCACACCGGGGGTGAATGTAAATAGCCTACGAATGGCTGCAGGATGACCGAGTCCACCTCTGTGTGACTGGCAATTTGGACCAAATACTGTCCAAAGAGAATGGCTTTGTGGATTTTTACGTTAAACACGGTCATCTCCCATGGGTTAAATACCATCTTGATTTCAGCGTTTTTGGTAATAGTGTCCTGCACATGCCTTTTTTTGTTTTTTTTTCTTCTCCCCCCCCCCCCTTTTTTTTTCCTTTCCTGTTCCCCCTTTTCACCCTACCCCCCCCCCCTTTTTTCCTTCATTGACGTATATTTCACTATCATAAGTATTACATCCTTATAGGTATCATACTCTGTTGTTTGGTTCTGTATATTTCGTTTCTTTATACTCCTTATATCTCTGCTCTGGGTTTATCATAAATCTTGTAACCATTGCCTTCTATAAATACCGTGCTTTACTTTATTAGGCACTGTGTGTCACTTACACAGCGCTTTATGATGAGCTGGGAAGGTCTGCATATCCTATGTGCGCTCAGCAGTCCTTCTGCGCATGCGCCGCCGTTGCCAGGGACGCATCTCGCCCCGGACCGCGCGTCGCTGACGCGCCACTGTGACGTCACTTAGGCGCCATCGCGCGCGCCCTTATGTGCAGCACATCACGTTTGTTTGGCGTCTCCTCTACTCGGCCACTTCTGGGACACCCGTACAGGGGGCGGGAGAACGATTTTTCCTTCACCATTGCCTCTGCAGATCTTCCTTCTATTTGTGATCGTAAGCTCTCTTTGTAGGAGTGCGTTTGTTCTAAACTACATGATATATCACCGTTTCATGTATTTACTGGCTTGGTTTTTCCCTATGTGAGGTCTGTTTTTTAGTTTTTTAGAATGCCTGTACCCTGCCTTGTGCGGTCCTAGCTCATATATCCTCCTTGCATCCGTTCTACGAACATGAATTGTTGGTCTTCGTGATATATATATTATGCCTCTTACTTGAGTATGCCTGTTTTGTGCACCACCATTTAAAAACTCCTGCTGACCAACCCTCTTTCGCCTGTTGTCCCTGCTCCTAATCATCCCCTGAGGGGCGATCCCTGCTGAGGATCGAAACATGTTGGATAGGACCCATAGAATAGAATTTTAGGTAATTTTTGCAGGGTCTCCTCCTGCAGGACCGCCTTAATTGGGCACTCTCACTCACCTAATGTTTATATAGGTTAGGGTGTATAGCTCTCCTCTCCTAGGGTTTCATAGGGATACTTTTTAGTCTTGTCCCACATTGTGCCTCGTTAGTGGATGGTTTCTTTCATCTTTTTTGTTAATTGAGGTTATTGGGTCTGGCACTGATACATTACTTTTATAACTATTGATAAAGAAAAATTTATGTTTTAAAGGCCTTTGTTACTCCTTTTCGGTTCTAGCATGTTCACTCCCTGGGACAGGACACTCCTACACTAATTCAGATTCATCCACCTCTACGACAAAGTGTTCTGATCAGGGTGGACCTAGGACAGTCGAAAGTAAAACATTTTTTCAAGTGGAAAATGGTTGCTTGTCCTCATTTCCAGGAGTGGGTCAACCCCTTTTCTAGTAAAGAAACAGTGAGGGGTTAACAATCTTCTAATAAATTTGCGATAATAATTACAAGCCCTAAAAACATTAGATTTCCTTCAAGGTAGTAGGTCACACCCACTCTATGATGGCATAAACCTTTTTGATCCATACTTATAGTGGAACTAGTAAATGCGCCCCAAAACCCAATCCCTGACTCAAAACTGACATTTGGACAGTTTGGTGCATAAATGATTCTGATGCAACCTGGATAGGACCTCGTTCACATGATCCCGATGGGTATCCCAATCCGGGAAAAGATGAGATGTCCGTCTATACACAACAATGAAAGCCAAAAAGGTCCCAGGAAAATATCAAAGCAAAAATCGTTGGAAAGACGGCAGGGAATTACAAAGACCGAATGGCTACTAGTATTCAAAGGGCCCCTCATGTGATTAAAGGCCACTTCCACACTCCCCGTCTCTCATCCCCGGATCAGGTTTGTTACCCTCCTGGAGAATCGATTTTGAAAACCATCACGCCCACAACTGGGTTAAAAAAGATCCGGAACCAGATGGATGCTGTCCTTTATAGTGATCTTATTGAGCCTCCCAGTAGTCAAAAAGCAAGGACGGAGACCTCCATCTTTTATCTCAACATAGAAAAATCCAGCCCCCACTGGTGAGATAGATGGTCGTATGTGACCTTTTTCCAGGCTTTCCTTAATATATTGATTCATAGATTTATCGTTTCGTGTTGTGAGAAGTGGAAAGATCGACCTTTAGCGAAGCTTGCCTCCGGAATGAGTCTAAGCACAATCATAATGCCGATGGGCGAACTGTCTGCAATGGCCTCATCGAAGATGTCTTTGAAATCAGAGATAAAGTCGGGAATAACGTGATTACCATTTATAGAGCATACCAAGAACTGAACAGTCTTTAAATGAGAACAACACATGAGTCCCCCATTTAACCCAACTCAGCAGCTCCTCCATCGACACAGGATTATGAGCGTAGCCATGGCAAGCCCAAATAATATCCCATGGTTAGTCTCCCATGACAAAAATTGACAGTTGTTCGATGCAAGTTCTAAGTAATTTTGGTATACGGTAATCTCTTCTCCCCTCATTTTAGGGGAGTAGAATCTCACCTGAAACCAAAAGGAGAACACAACGAATTAATTCAAAAACTCTAGACTTTGGGCCACAGCCATACTAATAAAACTACAGCAGACCTGAATTAAATCATGGCTTGGCAAACACGACTCTTGGCTCCAGAAATCAAGGTTACAGTAAGGAAATCTTTTATCCACGTTAGGGGGGTTTCCTGTATACGCCTGAGTTATCCTTCTTGACGACCTTCCAGCGTTTGCTGTTTTTCCAAGTGACTTAGGCCTAGTCGCTGCTCCTCAAAACGGGGCAGTCTCCCCACATAAAAGAATAAGGCATTCTCTGACATGTCCTCCCTCTGATGGCCTTGACAATGACCCAAACAAGCACTGATGGGCTCCTCTCCAGAGTCCAAGCGGAATGGAAAGAGTGGAAGAGGAGCCTTAGTAGAAAACAGCAGAAAAGTTGGACAGGATAGCCTGACCTAAACTGCCCAGTCAAACACCCCACTTTTTTCCCTGCGTCTCTCTCTTAACCTTCTGACAATGATATTGCCAAAGCATAGGTCCCCAAGTTCAGGGATAGGATGACTGACCAAACAATCATTCACACTCTTCAATAAAACCCTTGTCGAAGATGGCTTGAGAGTTGGTCAGCCCAAGTTAACCGACTCCACTGCGATTCCGAACACTAATCCTCGACAGCGCCCGACCCTGCTGAATGGGATAAAATATGGTTTCCTGCTAATGCTGCGTCACGAGTGGTCCCCGCAGGCCCCTCGCCAGGCTGCGGACCACTCGGCGCCACCCTCGTCCCGCGGCCCCTGCCGTCCCCACGGGCTGGTCCCCGCCTGCGCTCTTACCTCTCCGCGCTCCCTCCTCCCATTCTCCTGCGGCCGGTGTGCCATGCCCGCCTTACCGCTAGCGCAGCCGGCTCTCAGGATTAAAAGGGGCATACGCCCATTATAGGTTAACAGCAGGTGACCCTATATAATTAAACCTCCCTTCCTTCCGTCACCTTTTGCCGATTCTTTAGTGCGTGTACATGCCTTCAAGAAAGCTTCTCTGCCGTGTTGCCTTGACTCCCTTGTACCGAACCTTTTTCGCTCCTGTGTCTTGACCACGATCCTTGCCCGCCTGCCCTGACCTCTTGCCTGTCCCCGACTCGCCTACGTCTTACGATGTTAACGTACCACGCACTGCCTTGGCTAGCCAACCGCATAGCAGTCACAAGCCAGTGGGCGACCTGGTAGTTCTCCCGCAGCAAGTCCATCCCAGCTTTGCGCGGCTCTGGTGAAAACCGGGTCCACTTTTAATCCGCCCCCTGGTACGGCTTACACCATCCGCTTGCGGTGGTCCAGCGGATCCATCGACCTCATTAGTTACAGTAAGATCCCCATGGATCCGCCAAGGTACCTCTGCCCGGTGCCCGGATCTCACGGCATAGTGGCCCACATCCACAACAACTAGCGCAACAAGCCCAGCAGCTGAACCGGTTGGTCCGCCATGCTGCCAGCAGCTCTGGCTAACTCATAAACAGCCTCCGACTCCTCCACCCTGTGGCGACACTCCGCCAGCCAACCAGGACCACCCTCTGTCTCGGCTACGCTTACCACTACTACCTGAACAAGTTTTTTTTTTTTTTTTTTTTTTTTTTTTTTGTTTTTTTTTTTTTGTGTTTTTTTTGTTTTTTTTTTATTTTTTTTGTTGAGAAGGACTTCCAAACTGGTGCAGGGATTATTACCCAGTCTCGAGGCACGTTGAGTTGATTGCTGGTCAATTCCCCACTGAACGTTCTAAGAGAGCCCTTCTGAGGTCAGTCTGCTGTCCGGAAGCTCTAGTTGGGGCTACCCCTCTCTGGCCCGGGCGATCCGTGACGACGACCTACAGCATTCGCTCTCAGAGTCCGCAGTGTCTGAAGTAGCCCACGGCATCCTCGCAGTGACCGCTCTACTGAATCTTCGCCAGGTGACTCCTCTGTCCGGCGACTTCGCATTCGTTTCCGGACCAGCGTTCGAGTTGACCTGAACGACGCCGCTCTATGTGCCACTTTTAAAGAAGCCTGTCCGGTCAAGTTAAGGACGCCCTAGCGGCAGAGAGAACCCGTCCTTCTTTAAGCGAACTGGTCCACCTAACCCATACCCGTCGATGTTCGCTTCGCCAGCGCAAGAAGCTCACGCCAGAACGGACCTCTCGCCCGACCCACGTCCGGTTGCCCCCCTGCTCCGTCCTTCCAAAACCACAGCTGCCGAGCCCGCTTGCCTACCATGAAGAACCCATGCAGGTGGACCGGCACCTCTGTCCGAACTGACTGTCCCGCCGTCGGCAAGAAATTGTCCTTTACTGTGCCAGCCCGGATCACGTTCGCAATGTTTGCCCGCTTCCGCCCCAGCGGCAGGAACCCCCGCACCTAGGTTTATGTCGGAAGAGGCCGTCCCTTAGTGTGAACACTTCCTCTCCACGCCTTACTATGGAGGTTGAGGTCTCGTCCGGTGCCCCTCGCTTTTCGGGTACCCGCCTTCTGACTCTGGATCCGCCCGGGAACTTTATTTTCCACGCCCCCTGGGTCCCAGTACGCCATTCCAGGTGACCCGTCTGGAGAAAGCCCCTGTGATATCCTCCGTGAGTGGCAGCTTCTTATTGAGGCCATTCGGCATCTAACCAAGCCATTTCCCTCCGCGTAGGGGCTTTACACAAGAGAAGATCACCTTCTATGTCCTCCCTCGGCGTCCTCAGCGATCCTCTTGGTCTTCCTGGCTGGCCTCCTGGCCCCGACCCCTCACTGAAAACCGGGAGTTCTACGCTGGGGCTTCCAACTGCTCAGAATCGCTGTCTCTCAGTTCCCGGCCATCCGCCATTCCACCTTAGCAGTCATCCAGCCTGCCAGGGGCTTCCTGCTGAATACCGGGACTACGTGGACGTCCTTTCGAGAAATAGGCCGAATCCCTTCCTCCTCATCCGCCCCTATGACTGTCCCATTGACCGCCTTCCAGGGACAGTCTGTCCTCCTCGGCAGAGTTTACACCGTCTGTCCAACCTGAGACTCTGCCATGTCGGACTATATCCGGAGAACCTGCAAAAGGGTTTATTCGCAAGTCCTCTCACCCCGCCGAGCCGGGTTTTTCTTCGTACAGAGAAGGATGGTTTCTCCCAACCGTCCTTGCATCGACTACCGGGGTCTGAACCAATTACCTGAAAAACGGTATCCGATCTACTAATTACGGAACTCTTTGACCGTCTACAGGAGCCAAGGTTTTCTCCAAATTGGACCTGCGGCGCCATACCAACCCTCATCAGAATCCTTAGGGAGAGAGTGGAAGACTGCTTCAAATACCCTACGGCCATTTTGAGTATCTGGTAATGCCATTCGGTCTGTGCAATGCCCCCGCGGTCTTTCAGGGTTCGTAACAACGACATCTTCAGGACCTGCTCTACACATTGTCAATCGTTTACCTGGTCAGACATCCTGGTTTTCTCCCCGACCCTCCGGACCCCATCTATCACAGTGCGCCTAGTCCAGCAAACGGCCTTCGCAGCAACCCCTGTATGCCAAATGTAGAGAAGTGTGTGTTCCACCAAACCAGTCTGCCTTTCCTCGTTTCAATCGTCTCCGACCGAGGCCTACAAATGGATCACCACTAAGCTGTCTGCATCCTGCAATGGCCACAACCTGTTGGACTTCGAGCCATACAACGTTTTTTTTTGGGCTTGGCGAATTATTATCGACTGTTATACCTCACTTCTCTCGACTCCTGGTGCTCCACTTGTGGCCCTCACCATGAAAAAGGCGACTCCGAAATGTGTCCACCGCGGCCGGAAAAGAGCCTTCTCCGATTTGAAGTCGCCTTTGCTTCCGCACCTATTTTGTCACGCCCTGACCCTGAGAAGCCTTTCTCTCTGGAGGTGGACGCCCTTCTTTGGGGGCCGGAGCTATCCTTACCAAAAGGGCCCCAAGGGGAGAACCATCACCTCGGCTGGTCTCCCCAAGACCTTCCATCGGCGGAGAGGAACTATGCTATTGGGGACCGAGACATTACTAGCTATCAAGATGGCCCTGGAAAGTAGGCGGCATCTTCTGGAGGAGACTCGTCATCCTTTTGAGGTATATATGATCACAAAAATCTTCAGTAATCTCCAGTCGGCCTCAGCGCCTCAATCCCCGCAAGCACGGAGGGTCTCTTTTTTTTCTAGATTGACTTCCGGATTCCATTTTCGGCCAGCCGAAAAGAAGCATCAGGGCAGAAGCTCTCTCTCGCGGCAGCTGACGTCCCTGGAAAGGAGCCGCAGCCCAACACATTATACCTCCGAAACGCCTGATCCCAGCAGCACCCGGTTCCTCCTTCGCAGAATAGCCTCCTGCAAAGACCTACGTTCGCCAATCGCTGCGCAAGCGAAATCCGAATTGGGACACTGCTCTATGTTGCAGGACATCCGGGGCCCGTAGATCGTTCCAATTGATCTCTCGGGTTTAATACTGTGGGGCCAGGCCTGGCTAAAGAAACTAAGGACTTTCGTGGATGCCTGTGCAACTTGTGCCGGAATAAGGGTGCCCTCGCCACGCCCCTCCGGGCTTTCTGCGACCCCTGCCTACGCCCAGTACCCTTGGTCCCATGGAGGTGATGGATTTCAACACCGACCTTCCAGCCTCTTTGGGTAACACCGTGATCTGGTCATTACGGATAGGTTTTTCAAAGATGTTCTCACTTCATCCCACTGCCCGGGTTTACCTTCCGCACCACGTCTCGCCTTCCTGTGCCTTAGTCACATCTTCGCCTGCACGGTCCTGCCCCCCACATAGTCTCCCTGACGTGGGGTGCAGTTCGTGTCCAATTTCTGGCGCGCACTCCTGCTCCCATTTGCAGTTGAAAGTTAGACTTTTTCTCATCCAACCATCCGCAATCCAACGGTCAGCGTAGAGAGAGTCAAGCAATTCGGGGTAGTTTAACTTACGTCATTTTGTTTCTGCTCTGCCAGGATAATTGAGGCCGACCCCTCCTACCCTGGGCCGAAGTTTCATACACCGCACTGGATTCGGGGCTCTCGGCACGTCTCCCTTTTTATTTGTATATGCTCGGCATCCCCACCCCCCTCTCCCCTGCCCTCCTCCTCCGAGGTGCCACTCTGTAATGCCTTGTCCACGACTTATCAGGCATCTGGAAGCAGACTCGTCATCTCCTGCAGCATGCTGTTGCCCTAGAAGGCCCAGCAGACGAAAGAGGAGACCAGCTCCAATCTTTACCCCGGAGACAAAGTCTGGCTGTCCGCCAAATATGTCAGGTTGAAAATCCCCACTACAAGCATGGTCCGCTCGCGCTTCCTGGGGCCACTTTTGAAATCCTGAAGCCTTATTAATCCAGTACGTATAACACCGACTCCCCACCCACCATGGCGATCCCAAATTCTTCATCATGTATCCCTCCTTGAAGCCCGTCGTGTTTGAAAAAACCGCTTCTCCAGAAAGTTGCCCCTCCTCTCCTGAGTCCTGTAGCCTCCAACATAGTTGCGTCAAATAATCTTGCTGTGGGAAGTCGTTAGGGGTAAACCAATTCTTGGTTATTGGGAGGGGGATTGGTCCGAGAGAGATCATAGGGAAACCTGAAAAACATGCCTGGAACACGCGGTCCTCGTTTGCGGTTCCTCCGAACCAGAAGAGAGGAGGCCTGGGGGGGGGGAGGCGTACTGTCACGAGTGGTCCCCACCCAATCGCCCTGGCTGGGGCGCGGGGCCACACGGGCATCCACCCGTCGGTCCCGCGGCCCCGGCCGTCCCACGGGTCGGGTCCCAGCCTGCTCCACTTACCTCTCCAGCGCTCCCGCGTCCCCCGTATCTCATCCTGGCCGGCCGGTGTGGCGCATGCCCGCGCCTTAGCGCTGCGCGCGCCGGCTCTCGAGGATTTAAGGGGCAAGTACGCCCATTATTGGTTAAGGCTGCCAGTGAACCCCTATTTAAACATCCTTCCTTCTTCCGGGTCACCTTTTGCCGGATCTTTATGCTGTACTGCTTCAGAGAAACTTCTTCTGCCTTGTTGCCTGACTTCCTGTACCGAACCTTTTTCGCTCCTGTGTCTTGACCACGAACCGTTGCCGCCTGCCCTGACCTCTTGCCTGTCCCCCGACCTTCGCCTACGTCCTTACAATTTTGTACCACGCACCTGCCTATGGCCGCCACCGCAAGCAAGTCACACCAGTGGGGCACCTGGTAGTTCTCCGCCGCAGCAAGTCCACCCGCTTTGTGGGCGGGCTCTGGTGAAAACCCGGGGGGTTCTACTTAGATTCCGACCCCAGAGTACGCTTACAAACCATCGCTTGCGGTGGTCCAGCGGATCCACTACCTGCATTTGTTACAGCTGCATGGTTAGGATCATCATAAATATGACCCAAGGCCAGAAAAAATATGTCCACAGATCTCCACTCTGGGGCCTCAGGACGCATGCCTAACGCCCAAACCTGAGGTGAGCCCTGGAGGAGAGACACTGCCATAGCAATATTCACAGCCTCCGAGTTAAAATGAGTGAATAAAAACAGGCAACATGAGTCCCTGAAGGCCCAGAATCTATCAGAATTGCCATCAAAGCATCGGAAGCCGCATATCGGTTGTGCTGTATGTTTTGATCCACAAACCCAGGAGCAGGTAAGGACACTGACGAGGTGGCTGGATCAGGCGCCGGAGTTCACATAGCATCCAGCTGAAGCGAAATCTGGGTTATAAGGCCCGCCATGTGCTGAAATTGCGTTGCCAACTCGTCCAGGCGGTCCGAGACCAACAGGTCAGTGCTCATAACGAACCGCCGGTGAATTTGTCTAGAATATGGGCCTGCTATGATGTTAGGGACTGTCAGGGACACACGCAGAGACACAGACGAATGAGGCCCTGACACTGGTCCCAACCTCTGTTCCTGCCTTTTGGGGAACCCGACTCGTTACCAGGTCGGCCCCAAACTGAAGACTGATGACTGCTCTGAGCCAAGTGGAACACAGGCGAAGACAAACAAACAAGGAACAAACAACAGAAGTCGGGCAGGCCAAGTCAGTAACAAACAAGGAACAAACAACAGAAGTCGGGCAGGCCAAGTCAGTAACAAACGGGCAGCGCAGTACAAAAACGTTAGACAAAAGAATAACCAAGAACCAGGCAAGAGTCAAAGAGCACAGAAAGTCAAATAAGAGTACAGGTGAACTATAGGAAAAGAGAACCATATAGCATGCAGAGAAGACAGGAAGGTGAGGCTATAAATAGAAAAGGGGAGGAAGGTGAGCAGAAGTGATAGGAAGAAGGAACTGTCAATCACCAAGAGAAGAAGAAGTTAACCCCAATAGTGCTGGAAGATTTCTTGCCACAGGTGGGTTTGGCAAAATCCAATTAGGCTACAAAAGTCTGCAAACAATCATCAGAAAGAATTTAGAGGGCCAAACCGCAGTTATGGTTACAGCGGCCATGGCCGGTAACTAGAGCCAGATGCAGAGGGCCTATCTGGCACGAACATGAGACTGCTGTTTCCAACTGAAATATTTTGGATTATAGAACTGTACAATTAAATGGGGCGCTCAAAATCTGAAAACCACATCAAAAAAAGGACAAAAAAAGAAAACCTAGTGTAAAATACTGGAAGATTCCGATTAGAATCCGACAAGTATTTGTCCCTGCCGTGGATGTAGCCTTTGCTTTACCAAAATTTGCTCTAAAGGAAACTATAAGAAAGTTGGGGCTACAGAGCAACAGTAAACCCCCTAATTTTTTTAGTAACCTATAATGGATTTTCTCATAATCCAAATTTTTCCTGTGGTTAGGTGATAAGTACCAGATCAGTGGGGGTTGATCACTTGGAACTCTGGCCAAAAAAAAAAAAAACAGACACTTGTCAACTATGCTGTTATTATTATTATTATTATTATTTATTTTAGAGCGCCCTTGGTTCCAGAGCGCTGTACATTCGGGTTGCATACATAACATAGGTCAAACAAGTACAAAGGTGACAAATTAATAACTAACAATTGGTACAGAAGGAGAGAGGTCTCTGCCCGTGAGGGCTTACAATCTGCAAGGAAGGTGGGAAGAGACAGAAGGTGAGGGGCAGACATGTTTGTGGAGGGTGTAGTGACAGCAAGGTTATTGTTGGTTATAGGCAATCCTGAAGAGATGGGTTTTCAGGTTGCTTTTGAGGCTGGTGAGAGTGGGGGAGAGTCTGAGGTGTTGGGGCAGTGAGTTCCAGAGTGTGGGGGGAAGCACGAGAGAAGTCATGGAAACGGTTATGTGAGGAGTTGACACGGGGAGAAAAGAGAAGAAGGTCCTGTGAGGAGCGGAGATTACATGAGTGACATATCTGGAGATTAAGGCAGAGATGTATGGAGGGGAGGGGTTATAGAGAGCCTTGTGGATCAAGATTACTAACTTGAACTGGAATTGCTGGGCAATGGGAAGCCAGTGAAGGGACTGGCACAGGGGAGAAGAAGAGGGGTATCAAGGAGAGAGGTGAATCAGACGGGCAGCAGAGTTAAGGATGGATTGGAGGTGAGCGGGGGTGCTAGATAGGAGGCCACAGAGAAGGATGTTGCAATAGTTTAGGCATGAGATGACGAGGGCGTGCACAAGCATTTTTGTGCTTTCAGAGTAAAGGAATGAGCGGATACGGGAGATATTTTTCAGGTGGAGGCGGCAGGCAGAGGTGAGGGTTTGGATGTGTGGTTTGAAGGAATCAAAGGTTATCCCAAGGCAGTGGACTTGCTGAGCCAGTGAGAGAGTGTAGCCATTAACTGTGATAGAGAGATCAGGTGGAGGGATAGAGTGGGAGTGTGGAAAGATGATGAATTCAGTTTTCTCCTTGTTTATTTTCAGGAGACGTGAGGAGAAGAAGGAGGATATGGATGAAAGACAGTCAGAGATCCGGGAGAGTAGAGAGGTAATATCTGGGCCGGAGATGTAGAATTGGGTATCATCAGCATACAGGTGGTATTGAAAGCCATGTGATGCTATTAGGTGACCCAGACCAAGAGTGAAGATAGAGAAGAGTAGTGGGCCTAGGACTGACCCCTGGGGACACCAACGGAGAGGGGGCGGGAGGAGGAGCTGATGTGAGAGTGAGAGACGCTGAATGTTCTATCGGTGAGGTACGAGGAGATCCAGGAGAGAGCTAAGTCCATGATGCTGAGGGAGGAGAGGATGTGTAGGAGGAATGGTCGACAGTGTCAAAGGTGGAGGACAGGTCTAGGAGGAGAAGCACAGAGTAGTGGCATGAGGCTTTGGCAGTTGCTAGGTCATTGGTGACTTTGGTTATGGTGGTTTCTGTAGAGTGGTGGGATCAGAAGCCCGATTGCAGCGGGTCAAGGAGAGAGTTGGTGGAGAGATGAGAGGAAAGTTCAAGATAGACGTGCTATTCAAGGATTTTATAGATGAATGGAAGCAGTGAGATGGGGCGATAGTTGGACAAACAAGAGGGGTCAAGAGAAGCTTTCAAAAGGATGGGTGTGATGGCCGCATGTTTAAAGGAGGAAGGAAAGGTGCCAGAGGTTAATGATAGGTTGAAAAGATGGGAGGGGGCTGCAATGATAACAGATCTATAGTCAGGGATAAGGTGAGATGACAGTAGGTCAAGATTACAGGTAGTGAGGTTGGATTTGGACAGTACAGTGGAGAGCTTGTCATGAGTGACAGAAGAGAAGCAAGTTAGGGGGGAATAGTGATGAGCAGGACACTGCAGGAATACAGATAGGCGGAGGGGACTGCGAAGTGAAGATTTATCTGATGAGATTGATCTTATCTAGGAAGTGAGTGGTGAAGTTATCTGCTGAGAGGAGAGATGGGGGAGGGGGTGCTGGTGGACGGAGGAGAGTGTTGAAGGTGTTAAAAAGTTGTCTGGGGTTGTGGGATAGGGAGGATATGAGAGTGGTGAAGTAATTCTGTTTGCCGGTGTTGAGTGCAGATTTAAATGTAAGTAATGATTGTTTGTATGAGGCGAGGTCCTCAGTGGAGCGGGTTTTCTTCCAGCAGAGTTCTGCAATTCTGGAAGCTCGCCTCAGCTGTTTGGTGGAGTCTGTGTGCCAGGGTTGTCTGTTAATTTTCCGAGGTTCTGTTGTGTGTGAGAGGGGCAACCGCGTCAAGAGTGGAAGTGATTGTGTTGTTGTAGAAAGTGGTGGCTGTGTCTGGGTCAGCAAATGAGAATATGGTAGAGCGGGGCAAGAGAGTCAGAGAGAGTGTGAGGGTTAAGGTGTTGTAGATTTCTGCGGGGGAGCGGTAGATTTGGGGTAAGTGGGGCAGGTGGGGTGGAAATTTTGGAGAAGGTGAGGAGGTTGTGGTGAGAGATGGGTAAAGGAGAGATTGAAGTGTTCGATAGACAGAAGCAGGTGAAGATGAGGTCCAGTGTGTGTCCATCTTTATGAGTGGCTCCAGAGGTCCACTGGGAGAGGCCGAAGGAAGAGGAGAGTGACAGGAGTTTGTTAGTAGTGGAGTGTGGTGTATAGATTGGGATGTTGAAATCTCCCATGATAATAGTGGGGATGTCAGTGGAAAGAAAGTGGAGGAGCCAGGAAGCGAAGTGGTCAAGGAAGGCAGTGGCCAGGCCTGGGGGTCGGTAAACAACAGCCACTTGGAGGTTGGAAGGGGAGTAGATGCGGACAGAGTGCACCTCAAAGGAGGGGAGGGAGAGGGAAGATAGTGTTGGAATGGGGACAAAGGAGCAGGTATCTTACAGAAGAAAGCCGACACCGCCGCAATGCTTACTGTCAGGGTGGGGGGTGTGGGTAAACTGAAGCCAACCATAAGAGAGTGCAGCAGGGGAAGTTGTGTCAGAAGGTGTCAGCCAGGTTTCTGTTAGACCAAGGAAGGATAAGTTGCGGGAGATGAAAAGGTCACGGATGAAGGGAAGCTTGTTGCACACAGAATGTGCATTCCAGAGAGCTCCAGACATGGGGATAGGAATAGTGGGGGTGAGGTGAATGGGCTTTAGGTTTAAGGGGTTTTGGGAGTTCGTGCTTCTTGGTCTGTAAGAGGCAGGTAAAAGAACAGTGGGGATGTGCTGAGTGGGCCTGGGATTTGGAGATACATCTCCAGCAGCAAGGAGGAGCAGAGAGAGTGTGAGTAGGTGTGCGTGGGAAAGAGCAAAAGGGGATTGTGTGGGTATTGTGAGAAAGGTTTTAATGCTGTGAAGGAGGTGAAGCGAACAGGTCAGGTGTGAGGGTAGGATAGACGGGGAGATATGGAACGCATTGCCCAGGGTGGGTGGGTGAGGATAGTAAAGGAGTTTGAGGAATAGGGAGGTAGTGATGATGGTGGCATAGAGGTGCATATTCAGGTATGGTATGAGTATAAAGCAGAATAACTTAGGGCCACATGTATGAAAACTGTCTAGGTCTAAAATTCACTTTGTTGCCCATAGCAACCAATCAGAGTGCCCCTTTCATTTTTCCAGAGCATTATATAAAATGAAAGGGGAACTCTGATTGGTTGCTATGGGCAACAAAGTGAGTTTTAGACCTAGACAGTTTTTATACATGCGGCCCTTAGTGTTTACCTTACGGTCATTCCTGGTTCACTTCTGGTTTCAATTCTGGTATTAATTCTGAAGCCACACTTTATGGAATTGCACTTCATGGAGATTGTATGAATGACCAGGTCACTGAATCACTCAGGTCACTGCTGTTAATAATTGATATAATGTAAAAAGTGTGTAATAAATATACCACTGCGCTAAACCAGCCAATCTTATACTAATAGATAGCTCAATCTGAGTAACAAATGAGTAACTGACTAGTAGATCTGGTGACGTCACCCTCACTGCAGAGTCTACAGACAAACTACCAAAGCGTTTCGGAATAGACGTATTCCTTCGTCAAGGGAACTCTGGCAAAGAAAACGTCTATTCCGAAACGTGTCGGAGACCCCTGACGAAGGAGTATGTCTATTCCGAAACGCGTAGGTAGTTTGATTGTCTGTAGACTCTGTAGTGAGGGTGACATCACCATATCTAATAGTCTGAGAAGCAAGCGCTGCCGGCTGGAGCACACGCTAGTTAGTTTATCAGAGTAAGGAGAACTATTGCAGTTTTATTGTGGAATGGTGAAATAGAAGATTGGTGATCTACCTCTTGTGTAAGCCAGCGGTCATTTCCGCTATTTTGGCTCATTGTTTTTATGGGCATTTCTGTGCTAAGTGGTGTTTGATTGTGCTACAGGACCGATGGTGATTGTGGACGCCTATATTCACATGGTATCTCTGAATAGTTACAACGGTCACCTGTAGGCATCTGTTACTCAAATCGGGCTATCTATTAGTATGAGATCGGCTGGTTTAGTTCGGTGGTATATTTATTACATGTTTTTGCAGTGTGCGCTGCTTTTATCTCAGGCGTGGAGACTGTGAATAGTGTTTTGGAGACTATGTACCCTATAATGTAAAAAGTACAGAGTAAGTCACATGACTTCGATGGTAGTAACTGTTGGCGTAGAGCATCACGATGGAAAAATACTACAATAGGGTAGCATGTTAGGTATAAGTGTTCACCTTGATAGAACTTAAACTCATATGTAATGCAGGTGCTCGCTCCTTTCTCAGTCTCCTTCAGTTTTTTCTTCACCAGTGATGCTGTATCTGGGTTATGGGAAAGCAGGGTGCTTAACATCAGGGTAGTTAGTCAGACAGAAAGAGGGCTTCACAATAGCTGGGTAGTGTTAAAGGAGAGAAGCTGAGTTCTTTGATATATAGGATCATATGATAGAGGAGAGAAGCTGAGCTCTGTGATATATAGGGTTATATGATAGAGAGAGAGAAGCTGAGCTCTGTGATATATAGGGTTATATGATAGAGAGAGAGAAGCTGAGCTCTGTGTAATATAGGGTTATATGATAGAGGAGAGAAGCTGAGCTCTGTGATATATAGGGTTACATGATAGAGGAGAGAAGCTGAGCTCTGTGATATATAGGGTTCTGTGATAGAGGAGGAACAGCTGCGCTGTGATATGTAGGGTTATATGATAGAGGAGAGAAGCTGGGCTCTGTGATATATAGGGTTACATGATAGAGGAGAGAAGCTGAGCTCTGTGATATATAGGGTTATATGATAGAGGAGAGGTGAGAAGCTGAGCTCTGTGATATATAGGGTTATATGATAGAGGAGAGGAGCTGAGCTCTGTGATATATAGGGTTATATGATAGAGGAGAGAAGCTGAGCTCTGTGATATATAGGGTTATATGATAGAGGAGAGAAGCTAAGCTCTGTAATATATAGGGTTATATGATAGAGGAGAGGAGCTGAGCTCTGTAATATATTGGGTTATATGATAGAGGAGAGAAGCTAAGCTCTGTAATATATAGGGTTATATGATAGAGGAGAGAAGCTGAGCTCTGTGATATGTTGGGTTCTATGATAGAGGAGAGAAGCTGAGCGCTGGGATATATAGGGTTATATGATAGAGGAGAGAAACTGAACTCTGTGATATATAGAGTTATATGATAGAGGAGAGAAGCTGAGCTCTGTGATACATAGGGTTATATGTAGAAAACTGGTACTAGAAGATACAAAAAACAGGGAATGCCAAGGTGCACTCCTAGTGCAAATAACATCTGATCCAATCAAATGGTTCTATATGGTTCTTTTGGATGTGTTTTTCGGATCCAAAACGGATCCAAAACTGGATCCAACACGCCGTGTTAACATACCCTTGTAAGAAATACAGATTTTTTACATATTGTAAGACATATGATATGGTATACTTCGATATGATATATAGGAGGCATTTCACTTGTGGGTAAATACTGGTTTCTCATGGGAACATCTTGGAAGACCACACATCTCATTCAGGTGCTAATTGAAAGATCAAAAGGTATCTGCCTCTGCCCGAATGCCATAACATTGTAAAACCTGACTGATAAGCCCTTGCCTTCTAGATGAAAGAGGGATGCAACACAAAAGATCCCGAGGCCTCATGGGGCATGTATGGTCTTGGTCTTGGTATAAAAGACAGGAGCATGCTGTTGGACAGGCTCTTTGTCTGTTGGGAAAAAGCCAGAAAACTGGGATACATGGAGAGCACTGCACATGGGTGAAGGCCTGGATGGTAATATAACATTGTATCTTGCTAAATGATTTGTATGATTTGTAACTGTTATCAGTATTATTTGTAGTATTTATGTAACATTGGTTGTTTCTTTCTCTCTGTTCCTGTGCATCTCCATATCATTTTATAATAACCATAAATAAATCTCACATGTGATACAATATACTTTTATATACACTTACTCATGTGTCTTTCATTTATTGCACCTAACCTTTCGAATCCAGCACAATAAGATGGTGGATTTTATATATACAGTATATGTTTGTATAGAAACATATTTATTTATTTATGATATTTATAAAACTATATATATGTATTTGATACAGGGAATTTCTTACACCCTAACTACACACTTTTTCCTATAAAGTATATCTACCCCACTTTGTAGTGGCTGAAGCACCACAAATTGCTTTACCTGTACCGTCCTTTCTGCTCTGCAAAGTGACCATCACTTGGCTGAATAATTCCTGCAGAGTGGGATAACTACTTCAAAAAATGCATATAGTGCTTGTGACTAGTGGATACCCTATGAGCTTACAGCAGCGCTCAATCTGTATATTAAAATAGTACTCATTTAAGGCGCCCTGTGTTATGCTTTCATTAATAGGTGATGAATTACAGTAGCCCCTCCAGTTACAATGGCCTCACGATACAATATTGTCACCATACAGTGATCTTTTCTGAGACAATTTTTCTTGTAACCACACTCTCCATACAATGTCACAGACACTGCTGATCTGTGGCAGATTAGATTGATGGAAGATCCAACCAATTATCATGAACATTTTACTTGTAAACCATCTGTATTAGTAAAGTGCATGCAGTATTTGGTGGTTTAGTAGCATCACTCTACAGTATAGTACGGTGCTACATGTCCTGTACTGCTCTTTACAAGTCCCAGGATGAGCAGCTCCGTTGGGCACCAGGTGAGAGCCCCATTTTCTTATTTCTGGTACATTGTATATAAAGTACATGGCCCAAAGAAGCTTTAACTGTTGTATTAGTTATCTGCTTCACTTTCTTTAATCATCATTTTGCATTAGGTTAGTGACATTTTGTGGCTTAGGAATCAATGACCAGTTTTCCATATAGTTACGGTTTTAATATACAATGGTCGTCCTGGAACCAATATATAATGTGTGTTGAGGGATCACTGTATTATGGGAAAATTGCTTTCGCAACACTTTATTACAGAAATTACTAGTTTATTCTAACAGTAGGTTCACAATGAAGCAGCACACTTACCTGCTTGCAAGGAGTAAGAAATTTTTCCAAAATTGACTTTCCTGCATTGATTATAAATGTTCTATTGGATTCCTTTAAAAATACCACCTAGTGTCAAAAACACAATGCATTTTTATGGAAGCCTTCTTCTAGACCAGGATACATACTAACTAGTCCATGTTATGGGTTTTTGCAATCACATTTATCATACATGCAAAGGGTGAAATAAGTATTGAACATGTCACCAATTTTCTAAACAAATATAAAAATATATATTGTTAGTAACAATCCTTCCAATCTACACAGGGAAAAGAAATCAAACCACAGATGCTTTTAAATTATGTGTAATGATGAGAAATGACGCAGTTAAAAAGTATTGAACACGCTTACTGATATGTATTTAATACCTTTGTTGGTGATGACAAGACACCTCTTGTATGGAGAAAGTATTTACATGCATTGCTCAGAAGGGATTTTGGCCCCATTCTTCCACACAAAAACTCTTCCTTGGGCTCCTTCTATGAAATATGAGCTTTATTTCCATCCATAGATTTTCTATTGGATTCAACTCAGGTGATTGGCTGGGAAATTCTAGCAGCTTTTTTTCTTTCTATAAATCCAATTGAGAGTTTCCTTGCCTGTGTGTTTGGGATCATTGTCTTGCTGAAATGCCCATCCTCGTTCATCTTCACATCCTGGAAGATGGCAGCAGATTTTTAGCAAGAATGTTTTGGTACATTTGTCCATTCTTCAGTTAGATGAAGTTATGCTGAAAAACATCCCCACACCATGCCCCCACCTCCACACTTCACTGTTGGTGTTTTTGGGGTGATATGAAGTTGCCTTTTGGCCTCCAAACATAGTGTGTATTATGGCATACAAAGAGTTCAATTTTGGTATTATCTGACAAAACTATATTCTCCCAGTATTTCACAGGCTTGTCTAAATGTTGTTGAGCAAACTTTAACTGTGCTTGAACGTGCTTTTTGTTCAGCAACGGAGTCTTGTGTGGTGAGTGTGAATACAGGCAATGGGGGTTGAGTGCATTAGTTATTGTTTTCTTTGAAACAATTATACCTGCTGATTCCAGGTATTTCTGTAGCTCTCCACAGTTATTCCCTGGCTCTTGAAAAACTCCTTTGATAATTCTTTTCACTCCTGAATGTATGTTTTGCAACAATAAGGTTGTGAAGATCTTAAGACAGCTCACTGGTTTTACCCATATTGAGATGTTTCTTGTGTGGTACCTTTGCTTTCTAATTACTGATAGATTTCAACTGGTATCATGACTTTCCATAGCTTTTTGCACCTCTCTTTCTTCATGTGCTCAATATTTTTCCCTGTGTCATTTCTCATTATTACACATAACTTAAAGAGAACCTGTCACATAGTTTTTGCCCCCCTGGCAGAGGACAGCACAAGCTAGTGTCAGACCTGCTGTAGTTTTCGCATATTTAATGCTCAAATCTGCAGTTTTCAGCCAGAAGAGTCATACGAAGAGTCATTCAGAGTGTCAGTTTTTTTCAAACCCGGCCAATCGGAGGCTAGCTCCGCCCACCTTAACTGACAACCCTATTACTTTGAATAGGTAGAAACATGTGAATAACTGTCAGTGGGCGGAGCTAGGCTTTGGTGGGTGGAGCTAACACCTGCTCATGAATAAGATTTAAGGGGTAAATGCTCTAAAACTGCTGTATCTTACAGAATAAGGGGCACCGTGCTGGGAACAGCAGGTCTGACACTAGCTTGTGCTGCCCTCAGCAAGGGTGGCACAACCCATGTGACAGGTTCCCTTTAATTTATGGGCATCTATGGTTTTATTTCTTTGCTTGTGTGGATTAGATGAGTTGTTACCGACGTCTGGTGAGAATTTTACGTTAATAGCACTTTTAGGAATATATTAACTTAGAAAATTGGTGACATTCAATATTTATTTCACCTGCATATGAATATATGTATTGTGGGGATCAGTCCCAAAGGCAGTCTTTAACTATGAGACCAGCAACAAAGTTCAGGCAAAAAAATAAGTACTTTTATTTTACCACATGTTAAGCAACAGAAACCAAACAAAATGAAAGACTTGCTTCAGCCTGCACCCAGGTGTCTAACACAGTCCTTAGCAGAGATAATGAATATCATGGGTATGACACAATCCTGTTGCCCACACAGGACTCATACCCATCCTGCTCCCTCTAGGGCACGGCCAAGGCCGAGTCTCCCTTTTTTTGCTCAGCATGTCTCCAAAGCTGTTATTCCACCGTCAGTCAGAACCACACCCAGCTTACCTGTCTCTCAAGTTTTGCATAGGCCTCACAAAACTCTTGCCTGGACCTGAAATGTGGGAGCAGCCATCCCATCCAATTCTATGACTGCCCAGAGTAGCTGCATTGGAGCCATACAAAATTTTAAACGTGTGTCAATGGCCTATTGCCACTGAGACCAGCAATAACTGGCCATCACTTCACCATGTCCACGATAAGTACTTGTGCCTTCCTACAATATATACATCAACATATTTATGAAAAAAATAACAACTTGTAATAGGTCACTGAACATATTGGGCCACATGTATGAAGACTGTCTATGTCTAAAATTCACTTTGTTGCCCATAGCAACCAATCAGAGCGCCCCTCTCATTTTTCCAGAGCACTATATGAAATGAAAGGGGCACTCTGGTTGCTATGGGCAGCAAAGTGAGTTTTAGACCTAGACAGTTTTCATACATGTGGCCCATTGTCTTATGTGCTGCTCCAAACTCTTCTTTCTGTCTGGTTTTTGTCCATCAAAGACCACATTGTCTTGTCTCTTAACAGACTGAAATGTTCTGGTCACAGACAACAATTCAGATATAGTCCTGGGAGACAACACAGCTGGCTTCACCCATAAAGCTAGTCACAATGATGGGAAATGTCTTCCGGTCCTGGACTAATTAGGGAGCATGCATGCTGGAACTAGAGGTCGGAATAGAGAAAAAGGTGTTAGTTGTAAATGAATAGGTTTCATGGAGGATTTAGGCTCTAGCAATGAAACTGATTATTTATATATATTATATATATATATATTATATATATATATATATATATATATAAAGTAGAAAAATCCACAGCACTACGGTTTTTAGTATAAAGTGAAAAGATCGGCGCTTTATTCACCCATGAAGCTTCATGGGTGAATAAAGCACCAATCTTTTCACTTTTATACTCAAACCGGAGTGCTGTGGATTTTTCTACTTGGTTAGTGTGGTTTTTTGGTCAGAACCTTTCTGCTGGCACCCATTTTTCTAAGTTTTGAGTGCTCATTAGTTTTTTTCGATATATATATATATAATCTGACATTCCTTGTATGTCTGAATCGCGCAACGTGTAGTTATAAATGATCCTTTAATGCCATTATAATAGTCATTTTTTTGTATAACTTTTTTA
>JAODAL010019500.1:0-71830 GCA_025379985.1 Phyllomedusa bahiana | reverse complement strand
AACATTGGCTGGGTGCGAAAAAAATAAAAAAACACGAAACTGTTATGTTTTTTTTAAATTTAAACTGTATTTTTTGAACCTTTCAATCACCGTGGTGAAAAAAAGAATTGCGTTTTAAAAAGATTTACTAGATCCCGCGTCAGGGGAACAGTGCTGGGTCGAAAAAAGCCCAAAAAACATTTTTAACTGTTAAAATTTTGAATTAAAGGGGAAAAATTTTTTTGCACCTTTCAACCCCAAACCTTTGGTGAAAATAAAATTTTGCTTTTTTTAAAGTTTTTAACGTAATGTTTGCTTAAAAAGAACATTGCGGGTGTCGAAAATAAAAAAAACCCACGTAACTGTGATGTTTTCGTACATACACGGAAATTTTTGGCAACAAAAAACCGGGTGTGACAAAAACCAAAAAAGGGCGGGAAATTGAAAATTTAAGTCCCAAGGGGGAAAATATATCAACGGGCCCCAACAGGTGTAAGGGGGTAAAATTGAACACCTATCGAAATGATACGATAATAAAAGTAGGTTTTGCAGCTAACAAAGAAAACCTGCAGTTACTAAAAATTATGTTTTTTCCAAAAATTTAATTTCCCCGGGGCTGCCCAAAAATCCAGGAAATATTTAAATAGCAAACTGTTAATAATAAAATTTTTTCCCAAAAACTACAATGCCCAAACACTAAGTTCGGGTGAACTTTTTTCCAGTTTTTCTTTAAATTTAAAAAGCTTGTCTGTTTTCCCCCCTACCCCCCCCCCCCCCCGCCCCACCCCCCCCGTGAATTTACAGGGGGTAAAAAATCCCTGTTTTAAAAATTTTTCCTAGCAAACCCTACAAAAAATTTTCAAATTTTCCAAATCTAACAAAATTGGAAGGAACACAGCAAATATTAGAGGTTTCTCGGGTGCAGAAATAGACTAATTTTCGCTGGGGCTTTTTGGGAAAAACAGGCAGAGCCGGGTCCTATCCCTATAAAGGACCCCTGGGGGACACTGAGGCTAAAAACAGAAACGCTTTTCCCTTGAAAAAAACGGGGTTTCATGTGTTTTTTTTCCTTTTTTTCCCCAAATCGCAACCAACCATCCCAGTCATAAACGTCGCACACAACATCTAAACCCCGCTCAAATTTCTGAAAAACCCGATTTGCGGGCCCCCAAAATTTAAAACGGGAAAACGCCGAAAAAGGCGCGATTTTAAATAATGTGCAAAAGTTTTTTTAAATTTAAATTTTTATCGCATGATTTTTAAAAAATTATCGTTCCCCAATAAAAACCTTACCGTTTCCCCAACTTTGTCATAAAAAATCCTAAACCACTATTGAGACCTCTTGGATGTACTGTATTTAAAAAAAAATTATCCAATATCTTCAGGGTTTTCTTTTACAAAATCGTGTGACATCCCCCCCCTTTTAAAAGGGGCCTTTAAACTTTTTCTATCCCGTAATTTCATCCCCTATACTCATTTTTGTGAACCTCCCGAAAATTTTTTATGGAAATTGGAACGGTTACGTAAGGTTTTTATTTGTAAAAACGTTAAGAAGTTCCAGGAATCTGGTTTTTTTATTTAAAGGGAAGTGCCCCCAAAATGTATTGAAGATTACAGATGGGACATTTTGGGCTGGGTTACCCCTGCATTAAAAAGTATTTACAATTGATATATTGTTTTGTCTTAAATTGCTTTGTACCCTCTCAAAATCTGAGAAAAAAAAAGGGGAATGAAAAAATTGACAGGACGGAAATTGGTTAAAACCCACACTTGAAAAATTTTCCAAAACATTCTAAGCCAAGTGGAATTTTTTTTTTTTGGTGACGAATCAGGTTAGGAAAAACAATGGGTTCCCCAATTTTTGGGGGCTTCCGGGGGAAAACTCTAAAAACCCTAAAAGAAAAATTTTCCAAAAAACCCGTTTTTTCCCCATAATATAGGGAGGCTTTTAAAAAAAAAAATATTTTTAAAAAACCTGATTAAATTGACGACTTTGATCGAAAACCCGGGTTTAAAAATTGAGGATGGTTTTAAATTTTTTAATTTTTAAATTTTTTTTCAAAAGGGGAAATTAACATTTTTTTTTTTCCCGGGGTTTCTTATTTACAGTGCCCGTGCCTCGATACACCCTCCGGGATACCCCCTAGTTTCTGATCTACTTTGAATTTTCAGATTTTTCCATTCCCTTTAATTTCCTGGTAAAGTGAAAATTTAAACGTGGGGGCCCCTTTTGGGTTTTCCCTCTCCCGGGAAATTAGACTTGGGGGTTTTTTTTAAAAATTAAAAAACAAAAAGGGAAGGAAGGTTTTAAACCTGAGGTGACTTTAGGGGAAATTTTTTTTGGTTATTTAAATCTGTTTGGGGAAAAAACCCCTTTTAAAAAAACCCAAAAAAAATTAATTGAAAGCTGGTGTGTGGAGAATGTAAAATTTAAATTTAAGGGGGATTGTTTTGAGTAACAAAAAAAATGTTTGTAGGGGCCAAAATACTTTGGGGGGCCGCCCCAGTTTAAACAGGAGATCGTAAATTTAACGCCCAACCAGGAGAGATCCCAAAAAAGGGGATTGGCCAAAGTATAAGAAAAAAATGGCCCCCCCACCCCCAAAAAAACCCAAAAACCCCCGATTGGCCGGGGGGAAAAAAAAAATTTTTTGGGGGCCCCCCCATGGATCCCCCCACGAATTGAAAAAAAAATTTTTGTCAAAATCTAAAAAAAAATTAGACATAAGAAATTTTGGGTAACAGAAATAACAATGACGAAAGTCCCCAGTATAATTAGTAAAATTTTTGAGGGGGAATTGCAAGGGCCAATGCTATAAAGTGCGGGAAAATTAAAAAAACCCTTAAAGTGCTTCCAAAGTCACACGGGCAAAACCCCACATGTTTGATGAAACCAAAAAAACTTTGGGAAAAGGGTCCCCAAAAAAATGTCTCTGGGGTTTCCCGAAGGGGCCGGGGAAACGGGAAAACAAAGGTTTTTAATACCGCATCCCCATTTACAAAGTCTCTTAAAAAAATGAACCCTCCCAGATACATTGGACGCAAAAGGGGGTGACACTAAATCTTTGTTGGGTTTTTTGGGAGTCCATTTCATTATGGGCATTAATTTTGGGCAGTCCACAGTTTTAAAGTAACCCCCCTCTTTTTGTGGTAAAATAACCCAAACGGAGGGCCCCCCCCCAAATGATACAATTCAAAAATTTTTTTTTTTATGGGGGGGCGTTGGATCCTCTGAGAGTTTTTAGATAAAAAAAAATGATTTTCCGGGTAGTGTTTCGCATTTGGGGGCAAAATTTTCTTGCTTGTCCCCTAATAAAACGGTACCCCCCTTTAAACAACATCTTTATGATTAAATCATGATTAAAACAATAAGTTGGTCCCCAGGCAAGACGTTGGTTTTTTTTTGGATAAGTTTCCCCAAATTTACAACCGGGGTGATATATTATCATTAAGTATCCTTAGTTTTCCCCCCAATTTGAAAATTGAAAGCGATCCCCCTCGCAGGGGTGCGAGCATTTTCAGGATAAAAAAACATTTGGGTTATCCTGAAACTTTTTTTTTTAAAAATTTTTTGGGCAATTTTTCCCGCGGTTCACAATGATTCATTAGAGAGAAAATTCCAGAGAAAAGCAGAGCCATTTCTTCCCTTTTGGGAAAATAAGAAATTTTTTTTAATTATTCTTTCCTTTTTTCCTCATAAAATATCTTCTGGGTGGGTTTTCCCTTTTTTGCAGTCCCGCTCTAAAATGAAAAAATTTTTTTAAAAGTGGTTGGTTTGAACAATCTGTTTTGTCCTTGAAAGTAAAAAAATATTGGAAAAAACTTGTTTGACCCCCCCGGGAAAATTATGCCAAGAACCCTTTGAAGATTTTCCCTTTTGAAAGGGGGTTTAAACAATTTATGAAAAGGGTTTTTAAGGGTATCTAAGGGTTTTTTTTTTCAAAACTGATCCAAGAAAAAGCTTTTCTTGTTTTCATCTTTGGGGTCTACACCGATGTTTTCCTCCATTCCTTTTTCTTTTTGTTGTTTTTTTGATTTTTGTTTTTATTTTTGTTTTATACTGCCCTTTTTTTTTCCCGGGCCCATGGGTAAGGGGGGAGGTGGTTTAAATTTTTTAGTTTATTTGAGGAAATCTTCTTCAATAGTTCTGCATGGCTTTCCCGGGGCCCGGGGTCCTTTATTCCATAGACCCCAAAACTACCCGTCTTGATATTTATTTTGGGGGGCCACTGCCCGGGTCCCTGTTTGAAATGGATCTAGGGAAGCCATGTTCGGGAATTTTTTGCGGGCCCCCCCTTCAAAAGATTGATCTTTCTGGGAATCAAAAAAGTCTTCCCCTGGTAATTTTTCTTTTTTTGTTTCCAAAAGGACTCCTCCATGGTGTCAATTTTATTTTTCATCTCTCGCATTGCTTCCTCATAGTTCTGTATCTCTTGTAACGATTGAAGTTCGGTTTCAAGTTCAGTGATTTCCTTGGTAATTTGTTCCAATTTAGATTCTTCATATTTGACAATTTAAAATCATTTAAAATTTCCCAAAGGGGCAGGTGGTTTAGTATTTTTGGGTTTCCCCTAAAAAAACAAAATCTTGCGAAAATTTGTGGTTTGGAATCCTTTTTTTTAAAATCGAAAGAACCCCCCCCGCGGAATCATGTTTTTTTTGGATGTAATTCTTAGATAGGGGGTCCCCCCCATTCTCTCAACTCTTTAAAAATTTTAATTTTTTCAAAATTCTTTTAAAATTTCCCGGAAAAAATTCTGCTGTTGAAGCATAGATTCACTGGTTCGATTAAAAATAATTTCGGGGCTGCCCCTTTTCCCCAACCCGGGTTTGGGCAAAACGACATGGGGTTTCAATTTTAGTTTTTATATCTTTGTATTGCAAAACAATTGGATGTTGCAAAAACCAAAAGGGGATAATTTGATATTTTTTCTTTTACCCGACTGGGAAATACGGCAGAAAAGGCAGGCGCCGAAGGTTCCCCCCCTTTTGTAACAATAGTGTTTCACCCCGAAAAAGTCAAAAACCAAAACTCACCAAAAAAGTATGAGTCAGTCATGAACCCCCTCCCCTGCAAGGTAACGTCCCGAAAGGGAACCCTCCTTATTGGGGTTTTAGCAAAAAAGAGCAGGTAACAGCACAGGAAATTTGGGTGATCCCAAATTTAGAATAAAATTTTAAAAATTTATTGGGTTTTTCCCAAAAAAAAAATCCCCCTTGGGAAGAATGTGTGGAAAAATTTCAAGTGTGGGTCTAATCCTGCCGTTAAAAACCCGTCAATTTTTACATTCCACTTCTTTTTTTTCTCAGAAAAGAGGGTACAAAGAAAAATTTTTAAAAAAATCAAAAAATATATCAATTGTAAATACATATAATTTCAAATGTAAAACCCCAGCAACATTACTAAACCTTTTTTTTTTAAACTTCAAAACATTTGGGGGCACTTCCCTAAGATAAAAAAAACCCGATTCCGGAAAATCCCAAAGATATTACAAATAATACCTTACGTAACCGTTCCAATCTCTCCATACATTTTCGGGAGGTTCACAATAATGAGTATAGGGGACTGACCATTACCGGTATAGAAAAAGTTAGCAGGCCTTTAAGAGGGGGAGATGTCACACAGATTTTGCACGACCGTGAAGCTTATTGGATATTTTCTTTAAATACAGTACATCCAAGAGGTCTCAACGCAAAACGAGAAATTATGTTCCATTACTAAATTAGATCTATTCTTTGCTGCTTCCCATAGTCTATGTTACCCTGCCTTTGAATTCAATCTACCTCTCCATCCTCGAACGGATATTCTAATTATTTTTCATATTTCTCTTATTTCATGTATTTAGTCTTTTTGAATCATATTGTCTTCTTTATTAGTGCATTAGTCTGTCAAACACCTCGATTAAGGGACATATGTGATTATCAATATAAATGTTTAGATATATTTAATATAGTCACATTCATTTTTACACTTTATCTATGGTCCTATTTCTTTAAGAGTGTGTTTGAAAACTTTCCAACTATGTTTTTTACTCTGTGTTGATTCTTTGATACGTATTGTGTCTTCATTGTTTTTATTGTACCTGTGTTCCGTGTCACTCTTCGTTTTGCTCCGGCTGCGATTTTTAACAGCTTTATTATCCGTTATGCGGTTACTGTCGCTATTTGCTGCAGCGTATTTGTTGCACGGTATGTTACCTGGTGTTTTTTTTTTTTTTCAGTAGCTTTTTTGTAGGAGTACAACACTATTTTGTTTTGCTATTTTGCCCTTGCCAGGCTAGGTCTGTTTAGCGCGAGTGCGCATGACATTATGTCATTTCCCCCCTCCTCACTCCTAGCACCCGAAACTCTCATGCCGGTATCCGGAGCAATGGAGTCACACGCAACACAGGTGAGTGCATTGTTCTTAATGTACATGTAGGTATATATTGCACATGTGTAGTTTGGTTTGTTATGCTATGAGTAAGGGTGGCGTCTCACCCGAAATGCGTTAGCTGTACAGACTTCGGATGTTGCTGTTTTTAAATGGAACCCAATAAATATTAGATTTTATTCTACATTTGGGATCATCCATTCCTGTGCTGTTACCTGCTCTTCTTTGCTTCAAATAATACTGCCTTCTGGCACTTTTTTATTTGTGGGTGATGCAGGTTTAAGGGTCAGGCTGTGGTACAAGACAGGGATAGTGAATGGTGTGTGACTTTTTTTCTGTGGCTTTTATAGCCTATGTGTTGTGCCTAAGATGTAGCACGGATCTATTTGACTGTTGTGGATGTTAATTCCAGCTTCTCCAGCCCTGTTTGGGTGTAAGAATGAAGGTGTTGTTGCTCTCCCATAGACTTAATGGTCATCGCTCATAATCGACTGCTCACTATCGAAAAACCTTATCGATGGTGGCCGACTATTGACTATCGCCCGATGTCGATAGCCAACGTAATCGCTCAACACTAATTATGGCCTCTTTTGAACTCTTTCATTGAATTCACAAGGAGAGCCCCAGTTTTGTAATATAGAAAATGTACTCTTTAATGTTGTAAGTAGAGATGGGCGAATTGATTCTAACGAAGTGGACTTCGTTTAGAATTTCAGGAAAACGTCAGTTCTGAACGAAGTTGAAGTTTGGGTTAATTCACAGAAACGAAGTGTGTTTTTAATTGATAAAATGGCCGCAAACACACTGCGTTACATGGGGCAAAGAACTCTGGGAGGAAGAAAGGAACATCCTCAATGATGTGTAGAGATGAAGCCAATCAGAGACGGTGGGATTCTGTGACGTCACCGCACTATATAAGTCTGGACGCGACGCTGGCAGCTCACACTCCTCTCTCTTTGCCGTGCTGTAGCTGCTGCAGCTGCAGTAGCTGAGATCTCACATAAAAGAAATTCGTTTTTAACAGTGATTTTTTTGGGGGGGGGTGTCACAGCTTTTCTCAGAGACTGCTACTCTTCCGTTCTAATTTTAATTTTATGGGGTATTGGAGTTGAAGTCCAGTGTGCGTCCAATTCATTTGCATATACATTTTAATGCTATCTGGTTAGTTGTGGAGCACATTGAATATCCAAGGGTTATCTAAGCCTGTTTTTGCTGTTGTATTCAGTAAAAGAAACAGCATTTTTACAATCCACATACCAGTTAATTTTTTGCTGCTCATTTCTTTTGCGCAATTTATATCCAAGGGTTACTTAAGCGTGTTTGTGCTATTGTAGTCAGTAAAAGAAACAGTGTTTTTAAACTCCAAAGACGAAATTTTTCCTGTAGCATAATTTATATCCGAAGCTTAATTAAGCGTGTTTTTGCTTTTGTAGTCAGTAAAAGAAACAGTGTTTTTCAACGCCAAAGACGAAATGTTTCCTGTAGCATAATCTATATCCAAAGGTTAATTAATCGTGTTTCTGCTTTTGTAGTCAGTAAAATACACAGCTTTTTAGCACGCCACATACGAGTAAATTTTTTGCTGCTCATTTCTTTTGTGCAATTAATATCCAGGGGTTATTTAAGCGTGTTTGTGCTATTGTAGTCAGTAAAATAAACAGTGTTTTTCAACACCAAAGACGAAATTTTTCCTGTAGCATAATTTATATCAAAAGGTTAATTAAGCGTGTTTGTGCTATTGTAGTCAGTAAAATAAATGGTGTTTTTCAACGCCAAAGACAAAATTTTTCCTGTAGTATAAATTAAATAAAAAGATTACATAAGCGTGTTTCTGATTTTTTAGTCATTAAAAAAAAAAATGTTTTTCAACACCAAAGACGAAATTTTTCCTGTAGCATAATTTATATCAGAAGGTTAATTAAGCGTGTTTGTGCTATTTTAGTCAGTAAAAGAAATGGTTTTTTTCAATGCCAAAGTCAAAATTTTTACTGTTGATTCCTGTAGAATAATTTATATCCAAAGGTTAATTAAGCGTGTTTCTACTTTTGTATTTAGTAAAATATACGGCGTTTTAACATGCCACATACCAATTATTTTTTTGCTGCTCATTTCCTTTGCGCAATTTATATCCAAGCCTGTTAGTGGGTTAATTTGGAGTCAAATACAGGGTGTCTATTTATCATGTAAAGATATCTTCATTGAACAGAGTCTGTAAATTTTTGAACAAACAGTATGTCAGACAGAGAGGTGGCAGGCTCTTCACATGCGAGTGGCAGTGGCACAAACATTCCTGGCACAGGTCTCAACACAGTAAGGGGATGTCGCAGCAGGGGTCACTCGGTGAGGCCAGAATTGCGGGTGTCATCTAGCGGCCGTGTGTTGACCAGCAACCCAAGGGTTCTTGATTGGTTGACTAGGTCATCCACTTCCTCCCAGATGACATCTGACAACTAGTGTTGAGCGATTTTTATCGACAAAGTTGAAATCGGCAAGGTTTTTATGGTGATCGAAATTTCCAGATCATGCGATAATTAAGGTTAAAATCTGTGCATCATCTATTAAGATCGCGCCTTTTTCGGCGCTTCCTGTAATTTTGGTGGCCAGCAAATCAGATTACAGAATAGAGCAGGGTGAGATGTGTGTGCGACGTCATGACTGGGATGTGTATGGTTGCGATTGGCTGGAAAAAATCACATGACCTCGTTTTACATAGAACAGCGTTTCCTGTTTCAGCCTCAGTGTCTCTCAGCGTCTCATAGGATAGGACCTGCGCTCTGCCTGTGGCCAAACAGCTGAGCGAAATTAGTCTATTTCTGCACAGAGAAACCTCTACTATTAGCTGTGATCCTTCCAATTTAGTTAGATTAGAGATTTGAAGATTTTATGTAGTTAGCTAGAGAATTTTAAAGCAGCATCTACCGCTGTAAATTCATGGCGGTGGGAGCGGGGGGGGGGGGCCCGCGGGCGAACACAGACAAGCTCTATCTATAAAGAACACTGGATAAAGTTCACCAAGACTTAGTGTAGACATTGTAGGGGAATATCTTTATTATTAACAGTTTGCTATTGAAATATTTCCTGGATATTGGGCAGCCTGAACTTATATTGGATACACATCATTTCTAGTAACTGCAGGTCTCTTTGTTAGCTGCAAAACTTCGCAGGTCCAAGAAAGTAGCGGCACAGGAGCTCAGCGAGGCAGCGGCGGTAGTAGTCATTCAGGGCCACATGTATGAATCCCGCCGGGTCGGGGCGCACCTTTCCGCCAGTTTTCCGGCGGAATCTGCGCCTGATTTATGCCGGGGCCAGGGCGCGCTCATACATAGCATGTAAAGTCTGCCGCGCCTCGCCAGTGTTTTAGGCGCAGTGCGGGTCCGAGGCGCAGTGCAGGGCTGCGCCTATGATTCGGCGCCGGAGGTAGTGCGGTCATACATGCGGGGAAAGGTCTGCCGTGCCTGGCGAGTGTGACAGGGCGCAGTGCGGGGACCGAGGCACAGTGCGGGGCTGCGCCTATGATTCGCCGCCGGAGATAGCGCACTCATAGATGCAGGGAAAAGTTCCCTGTGCCTCGCCAGTGTGTGTGGGGCACAGTGCGGGGACATGGGCGCAGTGCAGGACTTAGGCGCCGTGCGGGACTGCGCCGAAAAACAGTTCCGATGCGAGACAGGCTGGAACAGCGAGAAATCATTCCACATGTCGGTGCGGAGTATGAATCAAAAATCACCTGTATAAAGGCGTTCAACATTCTCAGGAAAAGAGCTGAAACCTAAAAAATTAAAAATACTTAAAACAAAATCACTTTCCAATATCCTAATTCAAGAAATAGGATATTGGAAATTGCCGGGAAATACAGTAATTCAAATTCAGAAAGCTATTCTGATTGGTCGGCATAAACCGGCCAATCAGAATAGGAGCGACAGTGAACATTAAAACCTATGGGGAAGTTTAGACCAATCAGAATCAAAGGCGGGATAGTTCAAAATACAGTAAAAATGCTGAAAAGAGCTGATTGGTTAAGCTACCGGGGAATTGGCTAGCTCAGCCAATCAGAATAGGAGTGACATAGACCCATTCTAGTCTCTGGTGTAGTTTTGACCAATCAGAATCCACGGCGGGATAATTCAAAATACAGTAAAATGACAGAAAAGAGCTGATTGGCTGAGCTAGCGGGGGCTTGGCTATCCCAGCCAATCAGAGCTACTTCTCCCATTATAGTCTATGGAGAGATGGGCGCAATGCAATCTCGGCTCTCAGCGCCGTGCGGCATGAAGTATTAATCAAAAAATAATTTTATTAAGTGTAAAACATTATCAGATAAAGAGCAGAACCCTTCTTTACAAATAAAGCAGTTAAATACCCGAACAACGCGTTTGTCGCCGAGACCGGTGCTACATAGGGAATTGCAATAGAGAGAATTGCCGGGAAATACAGTAATTCAAATTGTTTAAGCTATTCTCATTGGTCAGCAGAAGCCAGCCAATCCGAATAGGAGCGACAAAGACCCATTATATCCTATGGAGAAGTTTGGACCAATCAGAATAGGAGCGACAGTGGCCCATTCTAACCTATGAAGGAGTATTAACCAATCAGAATAGGAGCGACAAAGTCCCATTATATCCTATGGAGAAGTTTGGACCAATCAAAATCAAAGGCGGGACAGTTCAAAATACAGTAAAAAGACAGAAAAGAGCTGATTGGCTGAGCTAGCAGTGGCTTGGATATCCCAGGCAATCAGAGCGTGAGCTACTTTTCTCATTATAGTCTATGGAGAGATGGGCGCTCTGAAATCCCATAATATGGGGGTAACGAAAAAAAAATATTAAATCAATAAAATCATGTTTATTTCTTTATTTTCATTAGCCAAGGATCAATAGTATGGGTGCAACGAAAATAAAGAAACATGATTTTATTGATTTAATATTTTTTTTTCATTGCCCCCATATTATTATTCATTTTATATACACATCAGGACCACTTCTGTAGTCTTATAATTTGATTTCGGCCGTGTACAGTTTGATTTCAGATTGCATTAGAAAACCCATAGGAGCGTCGCTCGCTCTCCCATTGGTCCAAATAACGGCGCCTCTTTTAACTTAGCCAATCACAGAGCGCGCTCAGAATATCTTTTCCCCATAGAACTCTATGAGAAAGTAGCTTGCGCTCTGATTGGCTAAGCTGGACGAGCCCCCGCTGCTTCAACCAATCAGCTTGTTTCTGCATTTTTACTGTATTTTGAACTGTTCCGCCTTTGAATATGATTGGTCAATTTTTCTCCATAGGATATAATGGGACATTGTCGCTCCTATTCTGATTGGTCAATTCTCCTCCAAACGTTATAATGGGACATTGACGCTCCTATTCTGATTGGCTGGTTTATGTCGACCAATGAGAATAGCTTAAACAATTTGAATTACTGTATTTCCTGGCGATTCTCTCTATTGCAATTCCCTATGTAGCGCCGGTCTCGGCGACAAACGCGTTTTTCGGGTTTTTAACTGCTTTATTTGTAAAGAATGGTTTGGCTCTTTATCTGATAATGTTTTACACTTAATAAAAACGATTTTTTTATTCATACTTCATGCTGCACGGCGCTGAGTGCCGAGATTTCACAGCGCCCATCTCTCCATAGACTATAATGGGAGAAGTAGCTCGCGCTCTGATTGGCTGGGATATCCAAGCCACTGCTAGCTCAGCCAATCAGCTCTTTTCTGTCTTTTTACTGTATTTTGAACTGTCCCGAATTTGATTTTGATGCCGACCAATGAGAATAGGTTTCAGAATTTGAATTACTGTATTTCCCGGCAATTTACAATATCATATTTCTTGATATTGCGGCATTCTAGAGTTTTGGAAAGTGTTTTTATTTTATTATGTTTATTTTTTAGGTTCAGCTCTTTTTCTGAGAATGTTTTCCGCCTTTATAAAGGCGATTTTTTCAGAATCATACTCCTGCTGCACGGAGCGGAGCGCCGAGATTTCTGTCGCGATCTTCTATCTGCTTCGTCGCATGTTCGGATCTTGCTTCACTTCACCTCCGCTGGAGCATTTAGACCAAAAAAAACCTGGTCTGCCTGTCGGAGCTGCCGAGCGCTGCACTGCGCCTCGCTTTGCCGACTCGCCATCGTACATGCCTCGGAGTATACGAGCGCACCGCGTCCCGCCCCGGAACGCCTACCCCGCGCCCACACCGCGCCCACTGCCCGCCCCTTCATGCGGGGCGCAGCTGAAAGTGGCGAACACTGCGCCTAACACTGAATCCCCGCGTCCGACAGCTGGATTCGGACTGTGAGGCGCAGTATACGCCAAAAAACAGGCGAACAGCCCGATCATACATGTCGCCCTCAGTGCGGAGCGTTGGTGGTAAAATCAGCTACTCAGCGGTGTGGTAGTTCTCTGCTAAGACACCGGAGTAGCCGAATATGGGTATATGTAGAATCTGTGGTCAGAAAGTGAAGCATGGCCAGGGAGCTAATGTTGCCACCACGGTCCTGTGTCAACACATGCAGCGTCAACATCCGGTGGCCTGGGAGAACGTGGCTCACATGTGGTGCTCCATCCTGCTGCCGCAGCATCAGCGGCAGCGCCTAGTGGCACACATGCCATTGCAGCCAGTCAAGGCTCCACCACCTCTGCAGAAGGGAGCTGTGTCTCTTTGCCATCATCTCCCGGTCCAGATGCTCCTGCTCCTCGCTACTCATGGCGCCAGCAGTCGTTCAACGAGGCGATTACAAAGAGACAACAGTATTTGTCCAACCATCCTAAGCTACAAAAGCTGACCGTGCTCCTGTCCAAGTTGTTGGCACTGCAGTCCCTCCCTTTCCAAAGGGTGGACTCTGCACCATTCAGAGAATTAAAGGCCTGTGCCGAGCCGAGGGAGAGTTTCAAGCCGTAATTTCTTTTCCAAAAAGGCAGTATCAGCCCTTCACAAATATGTAGAACAGAAGGTGGGCCAGTCGTTGAGCTTATCAGTTTGTTCCAAGGTGCACGGCCGCGCGGACGTGTGGAGCTGTAAATATGGTCTGGGCCAGTACATGTTATTTATGGCCCACTGGGTGAATATGCTTCCTGCCCAGCCACACCAACAACTTGGATAGGAGACGCCGCTTACTCCTCCACGTTGTCAAACTGCTGCTCCTGCGCCAATATCCACCGCCTCCTCCTCCTCCACCACAACCACCACCATCTCAGCCTCCACAAGTGCTGCTCCATCATACCACATGTGTAGGGCACAGCGGTGTCATGCAGTTCTACACCTGGCTTGCCTTGGCAAGCGAAGTCACACAGGGGAGGAACTGATCTGCATCATGCAGCAAGAAATCGATGTGTGGCTTTCTCCACGCCAATTGCAAATCGGAACCATGGTGACGGACAATGGGAGGAACATGGTGTCCACGCTGCACCGAGGAAGGATGGTCCATGCGCCCTGCATGGCGCACATGTTCAATCTGGTTGTCAAAAGGTACCTGAAGTCTTCCACCGATCTTCAGAACATACTGAAAATGGCCAGGAAACTGTGCATGCACTTCATCCATTCCTACAAAGCCAGACACACCCTCCTCGAGTTGCAGCGGCAGAACGGCCTCCCCCAACACACACTGATACGCGATGTTTCCACCCGATGTTTAACGATTTTTTGATGATCCAGGCGGACAGGAATACTCTCCTGTGTAACTTTGATGTCAGCCAGTGGCAGCTCATGCGTGACACCTGCCGTTTGCTGATGCCATTTGAGGAGGCCACGTTATTTGTCAGTTGCCAGGACTACGGGATGAATAACATCATTCCACTGCTTCATGTCCTGGAACAGATGCTGAAAAATCTGTCTGAGCAGGGGACTGGAGATGTGGCGGCCACATGAGTCACGTGGGGACTGAACTGGAGGAGGAGGAGGAGGACATTGGAGCACAAGAATTGTCTGGTGAAATGAGTGGTTTTTCTACCCAGGTGACAGGAGCGGAGGAGCAGGAGCAGCTGGAGGAGGTAGATGGAGATGAGGAAGACGAGGCAGATGACCCGCAAGCACCGTGGCCGTATACAGTGCAGATGGAGGCAAGGAGTCTCTCAGAGTCACTTGTGCAGATGGCCCGCAGCATGCTGATTTGCCTGGCTAGTGATAGCCGAATAGTCACCATCTGGCAGAGGGATGACTTCTGGCTCTCCATCCTGTTGGACCCTCGCTACCGATCCAAAATGGGAGCCTTTTTCCCACCTATTGAGATTTAGGTCAAACTCAAATACTATAGGGAAATCCTCCGTAGTCAGTTGGCCGCTGCCCATGTGCGGCATCGTCCCTCCTCTGACAGGTCTGACCGGGGGGTTCTTCAGCGCTCACGTTCCACTGCCGCGGCTGCCGGGGGAAGGTGGGGGAGGTCGGAGCAGTACCAGCTCCATCAGCAGTAACCTAAGTCTGGAGTCGCTGATGAGCAGCTTCCTTCACCCGCCTAGTGAGGAGAGCACTCGATAGCAGCAGAAGCAGGACCTGAATAATACCCTGCACCAACAGGTGGTGGACTACTTGGAGAGCACTCTGCCACCCCAGTGAAAAGATTCGCTGGACTACTAGGCAGCCAAACTGGATGTGTGGCCGCAACCTGCTGATCTTGCAGTGGAGAAGCGGCCCTGCCCGGCCAGTAGTGTGGCATCAGAGCAGCGAGGGTCATCGTTACCCCAAGGAGAACCCGCTTGTCCACGGGAAATGTGGAACGACTGAACTTTGTCAAGATGAATCAGGTGTGGATCGACCAGGATTTCCACACACCAATGCCTTAGGCGTCAGATTACTTCAGCAATGACGCCTCACCTAAAATTTGAGAAATGAGTCTGGTTTCAAACTACCTGCCTCAGCCACTTTTCTAATGCGGCCACCCGCCTGATGCCACACATCTGCTGCCAGTTGCTCCATCTGCCTACCACCATCTTTACCAGGGACTGGTATTGCCACCCACCTCCACACTCTGTCATTGTGCCACTCTCTGACCTCCTGCTGCTGCTACTGTTGTTGGTGCCGTGACCTCCATACTGTGTCATTGTGCCACTCTCTGACCTCATGCAGCTGCTGATGCTGCTGCCGTCACCTCCACACTGTGTTATTGTGCCACTTTCTGACCTCATGCTGCTGCTGTGACTTCTGCCGTGCCCTCCACACTCTGTCATTGTGCCACTCTGTGGCCTACTCCTGTTTTTGCCACCTCCAAAATTTGTCATTATGCCACTCTCTGACCTCATGCTGCTGCTAATGATGACGTCATCTCCACACTGTGTCATTGTGCCACTTTGTGGCCTCCTGATGTTGCTGCCACCTCCAGAATTTCTCATTGTGCCACTCTGTGGCCTACTCATGCTACTGCCAAGTGAGCGCTGTCTCACTGGAACACCCTGTGGGTTCCTAATGCTGTTTCCACCCTCACCACTCTATGATGTTGCCACTATGTTTGGTTTTCCCCTTCTTTTCCCCTCTCAGAAGGAATGGGAAGGATCAGGATTGTCTAGCCAAAAGCAGGAGTGGATACAGATCACAAAAGACATGCAAATATCCCATTTACTGGTCATCTCTGTTTTGGATCAACTCCTGTTTGTTTTTGGCCATAGCAATACTGATGGATTATTGACCGATTGAAAACGAACACTGACGGATGAAAAGAAGGGCAAAATGATCAGAGACGTCAATGCAAAATTACTGCCGACACCCTCTCCACTCATTTGGGGGGGGCCTCTACATGTATCAGCATTTAACAGAACAGGTTCTGTCATATTCTGTGATGCTTTAAAGCTCTGGCCTCATGGAGTGACTTCTGCTGTGACGTTCCCTTACTGTGCTGCGATCTGTGGCAGCTCCGGTAACCTACTACTGTGTTCTTTGACGCTATAGTAGGATCTTAGCCCTCAGCTTGTTTTTTTCCAGCTGCCGCTGCCATGACTTTATCAGGCTGCATTCACGCTTAAGTTTTTTGGTCAGTTTTGCCCCCTTAAGTGCCAAGGGAATTGAAGGGTGAAGCGATTCTAATAGCGGTAGCAGTCATGTGCGTGTCATACTAAAACACAGCATTGTATGAAGACCAAACCAAGCTCGCTCTGCATATTTAAGCATGACACAATGTTCTGCAGCACCTTACAGGCTCTGTGCAGCCAGGAAATAGCTGTTTTTTTAACGCGATTCGTCCCGAAGTAATTCGGGACGAAACGGATTGTATCGGAAAAGTCGGCGAACCGGATTTTAGAGAAATTTGCCCATCTCTAGTTGTGAGACTACAAGTTTTCCAGACAGTGGTCAATGTGGATAGGAAGCTTTCATCAGCTTCAAAACATTCTTGGAAGAGACCTCAGAGTAGGTTAAAAACAATAAGAGCATGATCAAGCAAGGTAATATTAAATACCGAATGTAACATGCATGTAACAAGGTTGCTTAGTAGTTTTTACTTGAGCCTGTACAACATACTAGGGTCCGCTACCTTTTCATTATAATAAAGCCTGTATGGAGACTCTTCGTGTATTGGTTAACTAAAAGTTAGAGCAAAAAAGTTTGATAGTTATGTCTGTTTTCTTTTCTACTGACAACAAGTAACTAGTGTTGCTTGAATTGAGCCCTGTTTGGTTTGACAATGGTTCAAATGAAAATTTGAGCTCTGGACTACCAAACCCCACGGAGCGGAGCGCCGAGATTTCTGTCGCGATCTTCTATCTGCTTCCTCGCATGTTCGGATCCTGCTTCACTTCGCCTCTGCCGGAGCATTTAGACCAAAAAAAACCTGGTCTGCCTGTCGGAGCTGCCGAGCGCTGCACTGCGCCTCACTTTGCCGACTCGCCATCGTACATGCCTCGGAGTATACGAGCGTGCCGCGTCCCGCCCCGGAACGCCTACCCCGCGCCCACACCGCGCCCACTGCTCGCCCCTTCATGCGGGGCGCAGCTGAAAGTGGCGAACACTGCGCCTAACACTGAATCCCCGCGTCCGACAGCTGGATTCGGGCTGTGAGGCGCAGTATACGCCAAAAAACGGGGGAAAAACCCGATCATACATGTCGCCCTCAGTGCGGAGCGTTGGTGGTAAAATCAGCTACTCAGCGGTGTGGTAGTTCCCTGCTAAGACACCGGAGTAGCCGAATATGGGTATATGTAGAATCTGTGGTCAGAAAGTGAAGCGTGGCCAGGGAGCTAACGTTGCCACCACGGTCCTGTGTCAACACATGCAGCGTCAACATCCGGTGGCCTGGGAGAACGTGGCTCAAATGTGGTGCTCCATCCTGCTGCCGCAGCATCAGCAGCAGCGCCTAGTGGCACACATGCCATTGCAGCCAGTCAAGGCTCCACCACCTCTGCAGAAGGGAGCTGTTTCTCTTTGCCATCATCTCCCGGTCCAGATGGTCCTGCTCCTCGCTACTCATGGCGCCAGCAGTCGTTCAACGAGGCGATTACAAAGAGACAACACGATGTGTCCAACCATCCTAAGGTACAAAAGCTGACCGTGCTCCTGTCCAAGTTGTTGGCACTGCAGTCCCTCCCTTTCCAAATGGTGGACTCTGCACCATTCAGAGAATTAATGGCCTGTGCCGAGCCGAGGGAGAGTTTCAAGCCGTAATTTCTTTTCCAAAAAGGCAGTATCAGCCCTTCACAAATATGTAGAACAGAAGGTGGGCCAGTCCTTGAGCTTATCAGTTTGTTCCAAGGTGCACGGCCGCGCGGACGTGTGGAGCTGTAAATATGGTCTGGGCCAGTACATGTCCTTTATGGCCCACTGGGTGAATGTGCTTCCTGCCCAGCACACCAACAACTTGGATAGGAGACGCCGCTTACTCCTCCACGTTGTCAAACTGCTGCTCCTGCGCCAATGTCCACCGCCTCCTCCTCCTCCACCACAACCACCACCATCTCAGCCTCCACAAGTGCTGCTCCTTCATACCACATGTTTAGGGCACAGCGGTGTCATGCAGTTCTACACCTGGCTTGCCTTGGCGAGCGAAGTCACACAGGGGAGAAACTGATCCGCATCATGCAGCAAGAAATCGATGTGTGGCTTTCTCCGCGCCAATTGCAAATCGGAACCATGGTGACGGACAATGGGAGGAACATGGTGTCCACACTGCACTGAGGAAGGATGGTCCATGCGCCCTGCATGGCACACGTGTTCAATCTGGTTGTCAACAGGTGCCTGAAGTATTCCACCGATCTTCAGAAGATTCTTAAAATGGCCAGGAAACTGTGCATGCACTTCATCCATTCCTACAAAGCCAGACACACCCTCCTCGAGTTGCAGCGGCAGAACGGCCTCCCCCAACACACACTGGTATGCGATGTTTCCACCCGATGTTTAACGATTTTTTGATGATCCAGGCGGACAGGAATACTCCCCTGTGTAACTTTGATGTCACCAGTGGCAGCTCATGCGTGACACCTGCCGTTTGCTGATGCCATTTGAGGAGGCCACGTTATTTGTCAGTTGCCAGGACTACGGGATGAATAACATCATTCCACTGCTTCATGTCCTGGAACAGATGCTGAAAAATCTGTCTGAGCAGGGGACTGGAGATGTGGCGGCCACATGAGTCACGTGGGGACTGAACTGGAGGAGGAGGAGGAGGACATTGGAGCACAAGAATTGTCTGATGAAATGAGTGGTTTTTCTACCCAGGTGACAGGAGCGGAGGAGCAGGAGCAGCTGGAGGAGGTAGATGGAGATGAGGAAGACGAGGCAGATGACCCGCAAGCACCGTGGCCGTATACAGTGCAGATGGAGGCAAGGAGTCTCTCAGAGTCACTTGTGCAGATGGCCCGCAGCATGCTGATTTGCCTGGCTAGTGATAGCCGAATAGTCACCATCCGGCAGAGGGATGACTTCTGGCTCTCCATCCTGTTGGACCCTCGCTACCGGTCCAAAATGGGAGCTTTTTTCCCAGCTGCTGAGTGGGAGGACAAACTAAAATACTATAGAGAAATCCTGTGTAGTCAGTTGGGCCGCTGCCTATGTGCGGCATCATCCATCCTCTGACAGGTCTGACCGTGGGGTTCCTCAGCGCTCCCGTTCCACTGCCACGGCTGCTATGGGAATGTGGGGGGGGGGGTAGGAGCAGTACCAGCTCCATCAGCATTAACCTAAGTCTGGAGTCACTGATGAGCAGCTTCCTTCACCCGCCTAGTGAGGAGTGCACTCGCCAGCAGCAGCAGCAGGACCTGAAGCAGACCCTGAACCAACAGGTGGTGGCCTACTTGGAGAGCACTCTGCCACCCCAGTTAAAAGATTCGCTGGACTACTAGGCAGCCAAACTGGATGTGTGGCCGCAACCTGCTGATTTTGCAGTGGAGAAGCGGCCCTGCCCGGCCAGTAGTGTGGCATCAGAGCAGCGAGGGCCATCGTTACCCCAAGGAGAACCCGCTTGTCAATGGGAAATGTGGAACGACTGAACTTTGTCAAGATGAATCAGGTGTGGATCGACCAGGATTTCCACACACCAATGCCTTAGGCATCAGATTACATCAGCCATGACGCCTCACCAAAAATTGGAGAAATGAGTCTGGGTTCAAACTACCTGCCTCAGCCACTATTCTAATGCGGCCACCCGCCTGATGCCACACATCTGCTGCCAGTTGCTCCATCTGCCTACCACCATCTTTACCAGGGACTGGTATTGCCACCCACCTCCACACTCTGTCATTCTGCCACTCTATTACCTCCTGCTGCTGCTACTGTTGTTGGTGCCGTGACCTCCATACTGTGTCATTGTGCCACTCTCTGACCTCATGCTGCTGCTGCTGCTGCTGCCGTCACCTCCACACTGTGTTATTGTGCCACTTTCTGACCTCATGCTGCTACTGTGACTTCTGCCGTGCCCTCCACACTCTGTCATTGTGCCACTCTGTGGCCTACTCCTGTTTTTGCCACCTCCAGAATTTGTCATTATGCCACTCTCTGACCTCATGCTGCTGCTATTGATCACGTCATCTCCACACTGTGTCATTGTGCCACTTTGTGGCCTCCTGATGTTGCTGCCACCTCCGGAATTTGTCATTGTGCCACTCTGTGGCCTACTCATGCTACTGCCAAGTGAGCGCTGTCTCACTCGAACACCCTGTGGTTTCCTAATGCTGTTTCCACCCTCACCACTCTATGACGTTGCCACTATGTTTGGTTTTCCCCTTCTTTTCACCTCTCAGAAGGAATGGGAAGGATCAGGATTGTCTAGCCAAAAGCAGGAGTGGATACAGATCATAGACATGCAAATATCCAATTTACTGGTCATCTCTGTTTTGGATCAACTCCTTTTTGTTTTTGGCCTTAGCAATACTGATGGATTATTGACCGATTGAAAACGGACACTGACGGATGAAAAGAAGGGCAAAATGATCAGAGACTTCAATGCAAAATTGCTGCCGACACCCTCTCCACTCATTTGTGGGGGAGGAGGCGCCTCTACATGTATCAGGGTTTAACAGAACAGGTTCTGTCATATTTTGTGATGCTTTAAAGCTCTGGCCTTGTGGAGTGACCCTTGCTGTGACGTCCCCTTACTGTGCTGAGAGCTGTGGCAGCTCCGGGAACCTACTACTGTGTTCTTTGACGCTATAGTAGGATCTTAGCCCTCAGCTTGTTTTTTTCCAGCTGCCGCTACCATGACTTTATCAGGCTGCATTCACGCTTAAGTTTTTTGGTCAGTTTTGCCCCTTTAAGCGCCAAGGGAATTGAAGGGTGAAGCGATTCTAATAGCGGCAGCAGTCATGTGCGAGGCATACTAAAACACAGCATTGTATGAAGACCAAACCAAGCTTGCTCTGCATATTTAAGCATGACACAATGTTCTGCAGCACCATACAGGCTCTGTGCAGCCAGGAAATAGCTGTTTTTTAACGCGATTCGTCCCGAAGTAATTCGGGACGAAACGGATTGTATCGGAAAAGTCGGCGAACCGGATTTTAGAGAAATTCGCCCATCTCTAGTTGTGAGACTACAAGTTTTCCAGACAGTGGTCAATGTGGATAGGAAGCTTTCATCAGATTCAAAACATTCTTGGAAGAGACCTCAGAGTAGGTTAAAAACAATAAGAGCATGATCAAGCAAGGTAATATTAAATACCGAATGTAACATGCATGTAACAAGGTTGCTTAGTAGTTTTTACTTGAGCCTGTACAACATACTAGGGTCCGCTACCTTTTCATTATAATAAAGTCTGTATGGAGACTCTTCGTGTATTGGTTAACTAAAAGTTAGAGCAAAAAAGTTTGATAGTTATGTCTGTTTTCTTGTCTACTGACAACAATTAACTAGTGTTGCTTGAATTGAGCCCTGTTTGGTTTGACAATCGTTCAAATGAAAATTTGAGTTCTGGACTACCAAACCCCATTTTTTTTCTTTAACCTTATCCTTATCTTTAAACCTATCCCTAATGCTAAACATAACCCTATGTTACTGTTAGTGGTTTTAATATGTTTTAGGGATTAACTTATCTTTCAGCAATGCTCTAAGCCTCACATCGCTCTCACTGCGGCATTCCCTTCTGTGCAACTGTCCGACTTCACTTACGATTTCCCTGGGCTATGTCTATATGATTTAAACTGATGTCAGATGTGACATTGGACACCATGCAGCATGTACAACATTATTTTTGGGTCCTAAAATATAGGGGTAACCTAGGGAACTAGGAAGTAATGCCACACTAGATGTGACGCTATGGCAGGAGGGACTTGAGACCTAGAGCAAAGTGGAATCCAGGCTGACCATGAAAGGTAACTTAACCCCTTAAAATGTCTAAAAATCCTGACCCTAATCCTAAATCTAATATAGGGTTAGGGTGGAAATGTTCGTGATTAACAAAAGTAATTTCAGACTGCTTAAATCTAATTACATAGCTTTGGGTCGTATTTGACATTGAATACAAAAAAATAACGATTTATCACCAAGAACTATCAACAGGCTCCAATCCACAATGAACAATACAACAATAGGGAGAATGAAAATAATTAATACTTAACTTTTAATATATAAGTACACAATCTAAATAAGTGGAGCTACCTTGAGTCTAAAGGCACTATAACGCCTTAAAGCACGTAGAAAGCCGTAAGACCACGCAAAACACAAGTATCAAAGATATGGTATCCTTGTGGCAAATATGTGCAGTTATTCAGGACAATACAATGGGCAGCGGATCTTAAAACACCCCTCAGCACCAAGGCCTGCAAATATCCTATAGCCTAACCTACGATAACTCATCCCAAAAAGGACACTATAATGCCTTAAAGCACGTAGAAAGCCGTAAGACCACGCAAAACACAAGTATCAAAGATATGGTATCCTTTTGCCAAATATGTGCAGTGATTCAGGACAATATTATTATTATTATTTATTTTAGAGCGCCATTGATTCCAGGGCGCTGTACATTCAGGAGGGTTACGTACGAAAAATGACTAGTAACTGATACAGAGAAGAAAGTGGGCCCTGCCCGTGAGGGCTTACAATCTAGAAGGGAGGAGGGGAGAGACAGAAGGAGTGGGGCGGACATGTTTGTGGGCCGGTGTACTGGTGGTGGGGTTAGTGTAGGTTATAGACTATCCTGAAGAGATGGTTTTTCAGGTTGCTTTTGAAACTGGTGAAAGTTAGGGAGAGTCTGATGTTATGTGTTAAGGAGTTCCAGAGAATGGGTGAAGCACAAGTGAAGTCTTGGAGACGGTTGCGTGAGGAGCTGATGAGAGGGGAGCAGAGGAGAAGGTCCTGTGAGGAGTGGAGGTTGTGTGAGGGGAGGTATCTGGAGATTAGGGCAGATATGTAGGGAGGGGAGAGGTTATGGAGAGCCTTGTAGGTCAGGGACAGTAACTTGAACTGGATTCGCTGGGCAATAGGGAGCCAGTGAAGGGATTGACAGAGGGGAGAGGCAGAGGAGTAGCGAGGAGAGAGGTGGATAAGACGGGCAGCAGAGTTAAGGATGGTTTGAAGGGGAGCGAGAGTGCTGGATGGGAGGCCACAGAGAAGGATGTTGCAGTAGTCTAGGCGGGAGATGACGAGGGCGTGGACGAGCATTCTTGTAGTGTCAGAGTTGAGGAATGGGCGGATGCGTGAAATATTTTTCAGTTGGAGGCGGCAGGCCGAGGTGAGAGTTTGGATATGCGGTTTGAAGGATAAGGAGGAGTCAAAGGTTATCCCAAGGCAGCGGACTTGTGGAGCTGGTGAGAGAGTGCAGCCATTAACAGTGATAGAATGATCAGGTGGAGGGATGGAGTGGGACGGTGGAAAGATGATGAGTATGGGCAGCTGATCCTAAAACACCCCTCAGCACCAAGGCCTGCAAATATCCTATAGCCTAACCTTGGATAACTCATCCCAAAAGGGACAACCTGCACCAACTTGACCTGCTGGTCAACGCTGGTAACGACAGGCCAGTCGGGTCGTCATCTTAAGAACGGGTTCTCCGAGGTTAGGCTATAGGATATTTGCAGGCCTTGGTGCTGAGGGGTGTTAAAGGGTCAGTTGCAGCCCATCTTGTCTTATATCACTGCACATATTTGGCACAAGGATACCATATCTCTGATATTTGTGGTTTGCGTGGTCTTACGGCTTTAAGCCATTATAGCACCTTTTGAATTTGACTTTGACCTGAAGTGCAAATTGAATCTGAAATTTAACACTTTTAGTAACAAAGTATATTGGTTTTCAGCTTTGAATTGGCTTGTCAGTAAATCGTCATTCTGAAGAAAGCAAATGATGGGTGGTTATCAGTTTCTGAAAAGCTAATTTACATGTGATAACTAATGCTTTTTTGGCTTTTTTCTCCCTTTTTTGACTAACAACTAAATAGAAAAATCCTATGATTTATTTAATTGAAATAAGACTTAGTACTAAACTCTGGCTGTTGTACTAATTTCTGATTTACTGATCTATGGCCAACTTTGCAATTTAGGTGGAATACAGATTTTTCACAGGATATGACATAAATACCATCAATGCTTTGCCTATCTCTTACCATAACCCACTAGCTACAGGTGCAGCCACCTATTCATGGAAGCCAATATAAGGCTATGACTACACGGGAGTGACAAAATACCGGTCAGATTCTGATAAAGAATCTGGCTGGTATTTTATCGTCTTGTCAATGGTTTGGGGGACGGTTCTATCTGAGGTTTGCGGATTCGCCCATCCCCTTAACCATTAACTAGCACACCTTCTGAACTGAAACTGGACGGAAGATTGTTCATGTTCCGAGGTTTTCAGAATGTTGGCAGCTGAAAATCCATCTGGCTGAAAAGCTGTTTAGTGTAGACTATTGCTTGTCGGTTTCAGATGGTTTCCAAATCCGTAAACCGTCTGAAAACCCGATAAAAAATCCATGCCGTGTGGACCCGAATGGGACTTCTATTGTTCAAATAGGTGTGGTCAACCAGATATAACCTCGAAATATCAGGCATTTTGGCATATCCTAATGAAAACAGAAAGCAATATACATTGTGCTATAAATGCATATGACTAGCAGAGCTCATCTCTTCTTTTGACATTCTAAGCATCACCGCTTAATCATTAGCATTGTAGATTTGACCACATACTGTGCTGAATGCATTACTTTTTCTGTACTGTTTTCATGTGAACTTTTCACCTTGTTCTGTACTCTGCAAATCCAACTAGAAGTCATTATACATACTAGTAAACTGGCATTTATGACTAACAATAGATCACTCTATTCATTTTCTAAATTCTCTGAAACAACTATGCATAATGAAGTGAATAAAATATGAAACAGTATTAATTCTCTTCATTTTAAAGAAAATATCACTATTCACTGTCAATAATCAGAATTCTTTTTTAGGTTGGATTAGAATTTTATAAAGTTAAATAAAATAATATTCTCAAAATCAAACATTTACACATTTTTTCTCTGATATTGAAACAAATCTTCAGATTACCAAGACAAATTACACACAGTTGAGTCACATTATTATGATAATCATCTAATATGCAGAGTAACTGTCCAGCATATACAGAGGCTAGATGGGCTGGGATTGACTCAATAATGTCCTCATAGGTTTTCACTAGGGATGAGCGATATTATCGACAAAAGTTGAAATCGGCACGGTTTTTAGGCTTATCTGAAATTTTCGATCACGCGATAGTTTAGGTGACAATCATACAGATAATCTTTTACTATCGCGCCATTTTCAGCGTTTCCTGTAATTTTGGCAGCCAGCCAATCATCTCCGAGGATATAGGAGGGTGAGGAGGATGTACGACATCATGACTGGGTGGTGTATGGATCTCATTGGCTGCAAAAGTCACGTGACTTCGTTTTATCTATGAAACTGCATTTCCTGTTCAGCTCATTCTCTGTTTATGTCACTTCACAGCAGGACGTCTCGGCGTTTAAACGAATAGCTATTCTAACAGCTCTGAGAGATAGTCTCTTCTAATACACAAAACCATCCACCTATATGTAGCTTAGAATAGAGTTAGATTACAGAATTTCACTTCTTATTTAGTTAAAGAAAGTTTTAAAGATATTTAGTGGTGTGTGCTGCCACGTGAGTGCGGATGTGGGGGAGGCAGGAGGACAGGAGGAGAGGCTTTAAAAAGGAAGGGTGATATTGTGTAGCCCAGTGTGTTCTGTGACGTTGAATTGAAAAAGCAAAATTGTCCCTTTTGTTTTTCCAGTTCTATTGCACTCACTGCGTGTCAGTGTTCCCAAAAATCGGCATAAATTATCCCTATAACTTTTAAATAGTTTTATTGAAGTCCGTGCATTTGTTTGGCGCAAAGAGCTCACTTGTACACAAATTGTGTAATATATGTTTCCTAGTAAATTGCGCCTGCTATCAGTGGTGCGAAGACCGGAATGAAAAAGGTGTCCGGTGATATGTTAAAAATAGGAAGTAGTAATGGGAATGCACCCCATTTGATTTAGCTGCATGTGGCCGTGTTTCTTGCCGCACCTGCTGTAGCTGAGGCCCTGCCAGCTGAACCTCCGTGTTCCCTGTTGGGACGTTCTTGCTGCCACCAGCACCGCATATATGACAAGTTGTTGGTCCCTGGTGCAAAAAGTGCTAGGGGTCTTCTGGCAGTTCCTATGTGCCATTTCCAATAGCGGTGTCTTGTTTCTGTGAAAGGGCCCCCATAGCTGCTGCTACCACTGTACCTGCGGTGGCTATGCCGTCCTCATGTTTTCTGTTAGCCATTGAACATTATGAATTATTTTAGCCTATGAATTTTGTTCTGTGACTCTTATAGCCTAATTGTATTGCCTAAGATGTAGCACGTATCCAGTTTACTGTTGTGGATGTTAATTCCAGCTTCTCCTCCCCTGTTTGGGTGTAAGAATGAAGGTGTTGTTGCTCTCCCATAGACTTTAATGGTCATCGGCGATTATCGACTGTCGTCTATCGCCATGATAATTTCAAAAATCTGTTATTTATAAGATGATGATTGTCAACACAATCGCTCATCATTAGTTGTCACATGTGTCTGGAGCCATGCTGACTGGTATGGTTTTCCATGAGTGAACATTACCATTGAGGTGCTCCCAGAGTTGAGAGTGCCTTCTACATGATTGAGTTACCTAGAGAATTCCACAAAGACATTCCCCTAACCGTAACACTGCCACCACCAGCTTGTGTTCTTCCAGCAATGGTTGCAGGGTATTTGTTCTCTGAGGTTTCTTGTCTGATATGCTGACTTTAATCTGTTTGATGAAAACTTGATTTTTTTTTTTTTTACAGGAATCACAGTATATCTGCGGCAACCAAAGGTCCCTTACTCCGTACATTCCAGTATTCACAAGTAGAAACATGAAATCTTTATACTGCTGGAAACAGCCACAGCCAACATTCCCCATACCAGGATTGAATGGACTGCAAGATTATTTAAATAAGGCTATGCTGATCTTTATTCCATAAATTTGAATGTTGTTATGAAGAATCACAGTTTATGACAATATGTGAATTTGCACAAATAAACCAACACAGGGCGACATATATGATCGGAGTCTGAGCCTGTTTACAGGCGTAGACTGCGCCTCACCATGCCGAATCCACTTTCGGACGCAGGGATGCGCTGTTAGGCGCAACCTTCGCCACTTTCGGATGCGCCTAACATAAAGGGGAAATACATTCCCCATAGTAAATAATGGGGAATGTATTTCCGACGCGAAATCCGTCCTGAATTACATTGCAAATACGTGTCACAAAGTGTGGCACATATTTGCAATGTAATTCCGGACGGATTTACGTCCACAAATTCTCCCTGTAAGAATAAAATGGATTAGTCTTTTAAATGAAGTACTTAATAAAAAGACATATCCAAGTGCTCTAACAATTAAATCAATGTATTAGTAAATAGTATCAGATAACATTAATGACAATATATATATATTCTCTCCTAAGAACACATTCTCCACTATAAAAAGTATTTCAAAGTCCGTGACAATTACACAAATTTAACATCAAAAAAGCCAATGCAGATGTTGTACAGATGTTAATTTTGGTCTATTGTTTTAATAAAAAATGAACATGTGTTTGTTCTTTTTTCACATTTTATTCTATTTTCTATGTCCAACAAGAGCCAGCACAGCACAGGTCTGGCTGGGACCTGGGGTTCTCTGTAAATACATAACCAACTGAGCCTAAAATAATGAACAAGTAGCTTAAAATGGCTACCAATGGGAAATCGGACGTATTTACAGCCGTAAATACGTCTGTAAATACGTCCAAAACTAAGCCCTGGGAACATAGAAATCCTGCTTGGAGAACCACAGGTCCCAGCCAGACCTGTGCGGTGCTGGCTCTGCGGACATACAAAATTGAATAAAATGTGAAAGAAGAACAAATACATCTTCATTTTTTATTAAAACAATAGACCAAAATTAACATCTGTACAACATCTGCATTGGCTTATTTAATGTATAATTAGTTCAATTCTCTCCCTTTTATTAAGACCTGTTCTAGCTATTATTTTTTTTCTCTGGAGAGCTTATATATATTTGATTTTATTTTAAATGATCAACTTTTTCTATACATTGCAATGTATTTTATTCAACTTTGATTTTTACTTTATTCATTCATTCATTTGAAAGACAACTCCTTTTGCTATTCACTAACATGTTTACTGCTTTTTCGCTGATTTCCAGCCTGTCTCAATGGTAATACATGTTAGGCGCATTCCTTCTGCGCCTAAGTTCCGCAATGCGCCTCACACACTGGCGAGGCGCAGGGAACTTTACACCGCATGTATGAGCGCACCTCAAGCGCCGACATAAATGAGGCGCAGCTTTCACTATAAATCTGACGCGCCGATCTTCATACATGTCGCCCTTAGTATTTGAATTAACATGATGTCAGGCATCATTTTTCCATGCAACATAAATTGGAAAACTGGCACAATGATGACTAAGTCACGAGTTTTGGGTGACAAATAGAGATGGGCGAATTTCTCGAAAATTCGGTTCGCCGACTTCACCGAATTTTCAGACAAAATTTGTTTCGGTCCGAATTACTTCGGGACGAATCGCGTTAAAAACCAGCTATTTCCTGGATGGAGAGACTGTAGGGTGCTGTAGACCATTGTGCCATGCTTAAATATGCAGAGGGAGCTTTGTTTGGTCTTCATACAATGCTGTGTTTTAGTATGACATGCACATGACTGCTGCCGCTATTAGAATCGCTTCACTCTAAAATTCCCTGGTAACTTACGGGGGCAAAACTGAAAAAAAACTGAAGCAGGAATGCAGATAGATAAAGTCATGGCAGCGCCAGCTGGAAAAAACAAGCTGAGGGCTAAGATCTTACCATAGTGTCAAAGAACACAGTAGTAGGTTACCGGAGCTGCCACAGATCGCAGCACAGTAAGGGGACGTCACAGCAGGGGTCACTCCATGAGGCCAGAGCTTTAAACCGTCACAAAATATGACAGAACCTGTTCTATTAAACGCTGATACATGTAGAGCCCCCCCCCCCCCCCCCCCGAATGAGTGGAGAGGGTGCCGGCAGTAATTTTGTGTTGACGTCTCTGATCATTTTGCCCTTCCTTTCATCCGTCAGTGTCCGCTTTCAATTGGTCAATAATCCATGGATTAGTATTGCTAAGGCCAAAAACAAACAGGAGTTGATCCAAAACAGAGATGACCAGTAAATGGGATATTTGCATGTCTTCTATGTTCTGTATCCACTCCTGCTTTTGGCTAGACAATCTTGATCCTTCCCATTCCTTCTGACAGGTGAAAAGAAGGGGAAAACCAAACATATTGGCAATGTCATAGAGTGGTGGAGGGTGGAAACAGCATTCGGAAACGACAGGGTGTTCCAGTTAGACAGCGGTCACTTGGCAGCAGCATGAGTAGGCCACAGAGTGACACAATTACAAATTCTGGAGGTGGCAGCAACATCAGGAGCCGACAAAGTAGCACAATGACACAGTGTGGAGATGACGTCATCAACAGCAGCAGCATGAGGTCAGACAGTGACACAATGACAGAGTGCGGAGGTGGCACCAACAGGAGTAGGCCACAGAATGGCACAATAACCAAGTGTGGAGGTCACGGCAGCAGCAGCATGAGGTCAGACAATGGCACAATGACAATCTGGAGGTGGAAAAAACAGGAGTAGGCCACAAAGTGGCAAAATGACAGAGTGTGGAGGGCACGGCTGCAGCAAGAGCTGCAGCATGAGGTCAGACAGTGGCACAATGACAGATTGTGGAGGGCACGGCAGCAGCCACAGCAGCAGCATGAGGTCAGAGAGTGGCACGATGACACAGTGTGGAGGTCACGGCATCAACAGCAGCAGCAGCATGAGGTCAGGCAGTGGCACAATGACAGAGTGTGGAGGTCACGGCAGGAGCCACAGCAGCAGCATGAGGTCAGAGAGTGGCACAACGACACAGTGTGGAGGTCAAGGCAGCATCATCAGCAGCAGCATGAGGTCAGAGAGTGGCACAATGACACAGTGTGGAGGTGACCACAGATACATCAACAGCAGCAGCAGCATGAGGTCAGAGTAGAGAGTGGCACAATGACACACTGTGGAGGTGGGTGGCAATACCAGTCCCTGGTAAGGATGGAGGTAGGCGGATGGAGAAACTGGCAGCAGATGTGTGGCATCAGGTGGGTGACGGCATCAGAATAATGGCTGAGGCAGGTAGTTTGAACCCAGACTCATTTCTCAAAGTTTTGATGAGGCGTCATTGCTAATGGTCTGAGGCATTGGTGTGTGGAAATCCTGGCCGATCCACGCCTGATTCATCTTGACATCTCGTCGTTCCACATTTCCGGTGGACAAGCGGGTTCTCCTTGGGGTAACGATGGCCCCCGCCACACTGAACACCAGCTCTGATGCCACACTACTGGCCGGGCAGGACAACTTCTCCACTGCAAACTCGCCAAGTTGCGACCACACATCCAGTTTGGCTGCCCAATAGTCCAGCGGATCTTCTAACTGGGATGGAAGAGTACTGTCCAAGTAGGCCACCACCTGTTGGTTCAGGATCTGCTCCAGGTCCTGCTGCTGGTGGCGAGTGCCCTCCTCACTAGGCGGGTGAGGGAAGGTGCTCATCAGCCACTCCAGACTTAGGTTGCTGCTGATGGAGCTGGTACTGCTCCTACCCACCCACCTTCCCACAGCAGCCGTGGCAGTGGTACGTGAGTGCTGAGGAACCCAATGGTCAGACCTGTCAGAGGATGGACCATGCCGCACATAGGCAGCGGCCAACTGACTACGGAGGATTTCTCTATAGTATTTGAGTTTGTCCTCCCTCTCAGCAGCTGGGAAAAAGGCTCTCATTTTGGACCAGTAGCGAGGGTCCAATAGGGTGGAGAGCCAGAATTCATCCCTCTACCGGATGGTGACTATTCGGCTGTCACTAGCCCGGCAAATCAGCATGCTGCGGGCCATGTGTGCAAGTGACTCCGAGGGACTCCCTGCCTCCATCTCCACTGTATACTGCCACGGTGCTTGGGGGTCATCTGCCTCGTCTTCCTCATCTCCATCTACCTCCTCCAGCTGCTCCTGCTCCTCCTCTCCTGTCACCTGGGTAGAAAAACCACTCATTTCCCCAGACAATGTTCTCCTCCTCCTCCTCCAGTTCAGTCCCCACCGGACTCATGTGGCCGCAAAATGTAGTCGCCATGTATCCAGTCCCCTGCCCAGCCAGATTTTTCAGCATCTGTTCCATGACATAAAGCAGTGGAATGACATAATTCATCCCGTAGTCCTGGCAACTGACAAATAACGTCGCCTCCTCAAGTGGCCTCAGCAAACGGCTGGTGTCATGCATGAGCTGCAACTCGCTGACATCAAAGTTACACAGGGGAGTACTGCTGTCCGCCTGCATCATCAAAAAATCGTTAATGGCCTTTCTCTGTTCATACAGTCGGTCCAATATGTGCAGGATGGAATTCCAACCGGTGGAAACATCGCATATCAGCGTGTGTTGGGGGAGGCCGTTCTGCCGCTGCAACTCGAGGAAGGTGTCTGGCTTTGTAGGAATGGATGAAGTGCATGCACAGTTTCCTGGCCATTTTCAGAGTCTTCTGAAGATCGGTGGAAGACTTCAGGAACCTTTTGACAACCAGATTGAACACGTGCGCAATGCAGGCAGCATGGACCATCCATCCTCGGTGCAGCGCAGACCCCATGTTCCTCCCATTGTCCGTCACCATGGTTCCGATTTGCAGTTGGCGCTGAGAAAGCCACTCATCGATTTCTTGCTGCATGAGGCGGAGCAGTTCCTCCCCTGTGTGACTTTTTTCGCCAAGGCAAGCCAGGTGTAGAACTGCGTGACACCGCTGTGCCCTACACATGTAGTATGATGGATCAGTACTTGTGGAGGCTGAGATGGTGATGGTGGTGGAGGAGGCAGCAGACATTGGCGCAGGAGCAGCAGTTTGACAACGTGGAGGAGAAAGCTGCATCTCCTGTCCAAGTTGGTGGTGTGGCTGGGCAGGAAGCACATTCACCCAGTGGGCCGTAAAGGACATGTACTGGCCCTGACCGTAGTTACAGCTCCACATGTCTGCGCTGCCGTGCATCTTGGAACAAACCGATAAGCTCAAGAGCTCGCTCTCCTTCTGTTCTAAATATTTGTGAAGGGCTGGTACTGCCTTTTTGGAAAATAAATTACGGCTTGGAAATCTCCACCTTGGCTCGGCACAGGCAATTATTTCTCTGATTGGTGCAGAGTCCACCATTTTGGAAATGGAGGGACTGCAGTACCAACAACTTGGACAGGAGCACGGTCAGCTTCTGCACCTTAGGATGGTTGGACGCATATTGTTGTCTCTTTGCAATCGCCTTGGTGAACTACTGCTGGCGCCATGAGTAGCGAGGAGCAGGAGCATCTGGACCGGGAGATGATGGCAAAGAGAAACAGCTCCCTTCTGCAGAGGTGGTGGAGCCTTGACTGGCTGCAATGGCATGCGTGCCACTGGGCGCTTCTTCTGCTGTAGCGGCAGGATGGACCACCACATCTGAGGCACGTTTCTCCCAGGCCACCGGATGGTGACGCTGCATGTGTTGACGCAGGGCCGTGGTGCCAACGTTACCTCCCTGGCCACGTTTCACTTTCTGCCCACAGATTCTACATATACCCATATTCGGCTTCTCCGGTGTCTTAAAAATGAACTGCCACACCGCCAAATAGCTGATATTACCGCCAACGCTCCGCATTGAGTGACTACTACTGTCGCTGCCTCGCTGAGCCCCTGTACCGCTACTTTCTTGGACCTGCGAAGCGGGTTTTCTACCCCGTGGTCGTTTGGCTCCTGATCTCGCACTGCTGCTACCCTGCCACACTACCCACTTTCTGGCTGCGCCGCTGCCTGACGTGCACGCTGACGCCCTCTTCTCCTGACGATGATGAAGCCCTTGCTTCACCCGGCTCCCAAGTGCGATCGGCTACATCATCATCGATTATTGTTTGATCTTCACTGCTGTCCTCCTCAACGGTCTTGGTATGCAGAGGCTGACCCCTCACAACATGACCTCCCATGCCATTCTCCACATCTATACTTTGCTGCCTACTGCAAGAAGCAGGGGACATTGGCCACATTTCTTTGCTGCCAAGTAGCTGCTGACTTTCCTCCTAAAATTGTTCATCCTCGCTATATAGTGGCGCTGAGCCAAGACCACATAGTAGATCTCTGGCTGAGGGAACCGGATGGGACAGAGGCGAGTTGTGTGACATACTGTTTGTTCAAAAATGTACAGACTGTTTAATGAAGATATCTGTATATGATAAATACACACCCTGTAATTGACTCCAAATGAACCCACTAACAAGCTTGGGTAACCCTTGGATATAAATTGCGCTCCACAAATGGGTAAGAAAATTTACTTGTATGTGCTGTTTAAAAACACTGTGTATTTTACTGAATATAAAAGCGCAAACAGGCTTAATTAACCTCCGGATATAAGTTATGCACACTATCTTCAAAAGTAGAAACAACTCAAGATGAATGTATTATGTACAATATGTAGAGTGTACATGAAGTCTTGGACTCTTAATTGCTAGAGTGTTTTAACTGGTAAAAGGCAGACTTCATATATGTACACTTATGGGCACATTTTTTGGTACCTTTGCATTATAAAAAGTAAAACTCAGAAAGTTCACTAAAATAACCGGAAACTGTCAAAAGTAATAATAAATTTAAATTGAATGAAATTGAATGAATGAAAATCAGGCATTGCTTTTGAATTGTGGCTCAAACAAAAAAAAATTAAAAAAACAAACAAATGAAACTGGTCTGGACAAAAATGATGGGTTCCTTAATTTAATATTTTCCAGTACAGCATCTTAAGGCAATCACAACAAACAAACAATTTCTGTAACCCTCAATAAGACTTCTGCACCTGTCCACAGGTATTTTGCCCATTCCTCATGTGTAAACTGCTCAAGTTTTCTCGTAGGGTGCCTTCTCCAGACTGTATGTTTCACGTCCATTCTTGGATATTTTTAGCTGTGTGTTTTGGGTTATTATCATGTTGGAGGACCAATGACCTTTGATATCATATTTCTGACACTAGGCAACACATTTCACTCCACAATGTCTTGATAGTCTTGATATTTCATTGTACTCTGCACATTTAATATACCCTGAAAAGTTTAATACATCCTGTGCCAGAGGCAGCAAGACAACCCTCCAAAAAAACAGAGCTTTTCCCAGTTGATACAATGTTTTTTGTACTTCATATGCTTCACTTTTGCATCTGTGAACATAGACAAATTCTTGTCTTGCTCTTTTATGATTTGCTTTGAACAGTGGTTTCTTCCATTAAGTCCACTTCAGCAATAAAAGTAATGGATGATGCAATTTGACACTGATATATCTTGACCTTGGACTTCACCTCTATTCTCTTTGAAAGTTGTTTTGGGCTCTTTGGTGAGCATTTATGTCATACATGCCAACTCTCCCGCTTTTGGCGGGGGGGTCCCGCTAATTGGGGTGCCGCCCCCCCCCGCCCCCCCGGCAGAGTTGGCATTCCTCCCGCCGAGGCGCCAGAGTAGCACTACTCTGGCGCCGCGGGCCGCTGCGAGAGGCGGGTGAAGGGGCCGCAGCGTCCGGAGACTCTGACTGTGCAGGGAGGAGGCAGGAGGGATCGTTCCCCTCCTCCCTCCTCCCCCTGTATGTACGGCGCCGGCCGGTGCGCACTGTAGATACAGAACAGCATCGCAGGGGGTGTGACGCGCGGCTGCACTCACTCTCCCTGCGACGCTGAGGAGATCGGCCGGGAGATGTCCGGAGCTGGCCGCGCTGCAGAGAGCCTGGTGAGGTAAGTGACTTTTATTATTTTATTTGTATTAGCTATGGGGGGCAACTACCTGACTACTAAAGGGGGCAACTACCTGGCTACAAAGGGGGCAACTACCTGGCTAATGAAGGGGGCAACTACCTGGCTACAAAGGGGGCAACTACCTGGCTACAAAGGGGGCAACTACCTGGCTAATGAAGGGGGCAACTACCTGGCTAATGAAGGGGGCAACTACCTGGCTACAAAGGGGGCAACTACCTGGCTACAAAGGGGGGCAACTACCTGGCTAATGAAGGGGGGCAACTACCTGGCTACAAAGGGGGCAACTACCTGGCTAATGAAGGGGGCAACTACCTGGCTAATGAAGGGGGCAACTACCTGGCTAATGAAGGGGGCAACTACCTGGCTACAAAGGGGACAACTACCTGGCTAATGAAGGGGGCAACTACCTGGCTAATGAAGGGGGCAACTACCTGGCTAATGAAGGGGGCAACTACCTGGCTACAAAGGGGGCAACTACCTGGCTACAAAGGGGGCAACTACCTGGCTAATGAAGGGGGGCAACTACCTGGCTACAAAGGGGGCAACTACCTGGCTACAATAAGGGGGAAACTACCTGGCTAATGAAGGGGGCAACTACTTGGCTACAATAAGGGGGCAACTACCTGGCTACAATAAGGGGGCAACTACCTGGCTACTAAAGGGGGCAGCTACCTCGCTACTAAAGGGGGACATCTACCTGGCTAACAAAGGGGGGCATCTAATTGGCTAACAAAGGGGGGCATCTACTTGGCTACAAGGGGCCATCTACCTGCCTGTAAGGGGCACTACCTGGTTATGGGGGGCTACTACCTGGCCCTCTTCAATCTCCTGCTTTTTCATTTTCAAAAGTTGTCAACTATGATTTATGTTAGCACTGGAAATGCCTCTAGTCACAACCAAACATGAGACCATCCCCTTAAACACTCCCAAGCACATACATATCATTATACCCCATATGTCAGTATGCATATGACATCTTGCAGGCAGCCTAAAGAAATAATAGACGCTACCATTGTTTTTAACTGTTTGAAAGTCCATGGATGACAAAAACAGTGAAATAAGCAGTGCCAACCCAGGGATTATTGAAATTTGCCCTCAATTCCTGGGACATGCATTCATCGCCTTAGGCCTTGTGTGCCACCCGGGCACTTGCCTAGTCTGCCCAATATACAAGATGGGCCTGTTAGAAATGACAAATTTGCAGATAGAACTGAAGAAAAGTGCAATGTCTGCAAATGCAAAGGTAAGAAAAATCTATCCACACATACTCAATGATTTGTTGCTAAAAATTACTCTTAAAATGGTTTTCTCACTATAGGCTTTCACAGACATCTGAGCAGTTTCTCTGTTTTAAGAGTTTCAAATCCAGGGGAACGTCTCTCCTCCTAGTAGGTATGTCTTCACTCACTGAAGAGTGGTGACCTCATTACACCCCCTCCCTGTTCCTGCGCCCTCCTGAGTCCTCTTCATTCTGTGTGAGCAGCGGGAGGGAGTGGATGTCACTGCTCTCCATACCTCCTGCAATGGTCAATTCTCATGCCTGGAGAGCAGTGTGTGTCAACTCCCTCCCAGGGTTCACAAGCAATTTTTTTCACCAGAACACCTGTATTGGTGTAAACAGTTATAATTACAGGCTGAAATGGTGAAACAAATGTGAGAAATTCAAACTACTCTAACTCCTGCCTGAAAGAAGAGGGGGAGCAGAGTGTATAAGGTTATGTTATGTGGGTGGGGGGAGCAGAGTGTATAAGGGTGTGTTATATGGGTAGGGGGAGCAGAGTGGGTTTTTTATATGGGTGTGGGGTGTGAATCTGGAGGCTAAAGAGACTCATTAATTGCCTAGATCCTTCACATAGAGCTATTAGTAGAAGAAGCAGAGACTGGCACAAGCAGCCTCACACAGCTCAGGGGAGAATGAGAGGAATACAATCAGAACACAGGCGGCTAACACCTAGCACAGAGTGCTTAGACAGACAGTTTCACACAGCTCAGGGGGGAGTGAGCACAGAGGGCAGGACAGCCAATCACAGCAAAGGGAGTGTGGCCCAACCCCAGGCTGCAGAAGTAGCCTAGACACAAACAGATTAGCTAACAGCTGTTATACTAAATGAGTTAGGTAATACAAACCAATTGCAAAAGTGCTTATTTTTTACTGTCCCCATCATCACAGACATGAAAACCTCTTTAAGGGGGTAAATAGATACAGTGTAGATGAACAATACTATATTTGCTGAAAATCACCCCACTCTCTTGTTGCAAGTGGAAGACTCAGAAAAATGTTAGGGCTCCTTCACACAAGGGAGCAGATTTATTAAAACTTTCTAACAGTTATCTAGTGTAACCTTGCAGTAGACATTATTAAAATGCGCCACATTTATCAAAGTGTTGACAAATTTGGCACATGTTTAGACTGCCTAGTCTAACTTTACATCTCTTATTAGTTGGCTTACTTTATGCCACTAAATGTGAAAAACATTTTGGTGCTTTTTTTCTTTGAGTACAGCGTCACATATTGGGCCATGCCCCTCTCATCAATGTCACGCTCCCTTTGTCTGATGAGGCACAGAAGTGCCTAGAAACTTTCTAAAACACATCAATAATGTTGTGTTAAGCATGAATGCAAGAATTTTGGAGCAAATTGCACCATTATATTGGCACAATTTCCTTAATAAATGTGCCCCAATATACTGTTTAAGCATTTTAAAATTTAGGAAAAAAACACATTCTAAAATGTCAGTTTTTATGTAAGATATATTTTTTAAAGCATTTTTTGATTTTGTGCTGATATTTCAAGATATGTACAGAAATTTGTGGAAAAACACCAGAAAATGCCTTACCCAGACACAGTTTTCAAAAAAGTCATTAGCAAAACCATTGAAAAAGTATGTATGCATGGGTTTGTGCCAGTTTTCTGGCGTGCTTTGAGCCCAAAAAAACAGTTGTAGCCCTGTCTGACAGATATATGAACGGTGGTACGACAAAATTTGGTGTATGCTGCGACAGAACCGACATTTTTGAAAGCGCCAATTCTATGGGGTCATGTTCCACCAGATTAGTACATTGCGTCACATTCATGAATGTGTCACGCTAAAATGTGCTGAGGCCGGGACAAGTTTTTCCACCTTCACACTTTATGCACACTCTATGCAACACTTTTTGCTGCATAAAGGTGTCTTGCAGCGGTACACATTTATCAAGTGCTGTGAGACACTTATATATACTGACTAGTGATGATCGAATCCTAAAAAGTTCGAGTTCGAGTCGAACCTCAAACTTTGAGATGTTCGATTCGAAGTTCAAGTTGAACTCAAACTTTGGGGGCGCTTTATTGATGATATATTGATTTTTTGGGACGGTAGTGAAGAATTATTTAAGGATTTTGTATCTAGACTCAATGATAATGAAATTGGGATGAAATTCACCTTTTTTGGATCTTCAAATTATGTTGGATGAAAACAAGCAGATTCAGACAAAGATATTTCGGAAAAATACGGCTACCAATAGTTTGTTACACTTTTCTAGCTGGCATCCACCTTCCCTAATGAAGGGGATTCCCATAGGCCAATTTCTTAGGGCTCGTAGGAACTGCTCTAAATTAGAGGCTTTCAATGAAGAATGTATTAAGTTAAATGCACGTTTTCAGGCAAGGTGTTATCCAAAAAAATGTTTGAGGAAGGCGTTCAATAGGGCTTTGACTAGTGACAGAGGACATTTATTAACCAGTAAAGAAAAGAAGAAGGAAAAAACTGATTTAATTCATTGTATAGGTACCTTCGATGATAGAGCTAACGAAATGAGAGGTATACTTAGAAGACATTGGCACATTTTGAAAGCAGATCCGGGACTCTCTGAGGTGAGATTGCATAGTCACTTTGAGGGAGATAGCAAAAAAACATGGTCACAGTCTCCGGTGGTAGGCTCCTATCCCTGTGGCAATTGTTCATTTTGTCCATTTATATGGAAAACTAAAGAATTTGTTAATCCCATTGATAAGAGAAGATTTGAGATAAGAAAATGTATCAACTGTAAAACCAGATGGGTGATTTATGGGGCTATGTGTACCTGCCCCAAGATCTATGTGGGAAAAATCATACAAGAGTTTCATCGTCGGATCTCGAAACATCTGAGTACTATTAAATCTAGAGGTGATACTCTCCTAGCGAGACACATTTTGGAAGTACATAATGGTGAAATAGAGGTGCTAAAATATTGGGGCATCTGTGTGAAAAAGCTAGGGGAAAGAAAGGGAGATCTGGATATAGTTTTATTACAGGAAGAGGCAAGATGGATACATAGACTCAATACATTGACCCAAAGGCCTAAATGAAGTCTTTTAATTTTCAGCATTTATTTAATCCTGCTCATTCCCTATATAATTTTTGAAGAAACATAATATATGTGATTAAGTACGGGCAGTGGTATAAGCATGGTTGAATATATGACTATAGGAGCACCAGAGTTCACATACTTTTTTTTTCTCTTCTCTCTTCCTCTACCCCCTCCTGCCCCCTCTGCCCCCTCCATGTCCCTCACTGTCCTAGTATATTGCAATGATGATAAGTATTAATCACATGAGGCCACAGTTTCTATTTAACAAATTGGTACATATTTTTATTTTGCATAAAGAATTTGTTGGCAACTGGGTCATATGATGTATACACTTGCGTTGCTATGACGAGACGCAGATCAGGAGTAAATTATCATCTATTTATGTATACATTTATTGTTTCTACCGACTGCATATAGTTTGTGCTAACCACAAATACAATATGTGCAATACAATGTATGCAAACACAATAGAGAATGAATGTACTAGCATTCCTGCATATTTCCATTGTAACATAATGAATTAGGTAACTAGCTGAGACCTGTAAGAAAGAATATTTAGTGGGGAAGGTGGGAGGTGAAGTTGCGGGAGGTGGGGGCAGGCTAACCATAAGGCCTGAAGCTTTATTAAAATGAATATGTATATTAGATACAGAGGAGAAGAGGTTTATGGGAAGATAGCAGTGTACAGTATAATGGAGCACGTATTCCCAATGAATATGCATATTAAACATAGAGGAGAAAAGGTTTATGGGAAGTGACAAAGTTAGTAGTGTGCTGTAAAATGTTATACCTATTCTGCTTAGTCCGTTCTAGGTGAGGCGCGCAGACAAAGTAATTTGAGAGAAGTTGGACAGGAAGTCCATCACAGTTAGGGCAGAAATGTCCATTGGTACAGTGCGTGGGCAGCATGGTAAGATAGGGCGCAAGCCTGCTATGGAGATGGTGAACTTGCCTGAGGAATATTGTTTATAAGAATGCAGCAGTAAATAGTTTCAGTATGCATGCAGGAGAGTAAAAAGGGGGAATGGGTATTCTTGAATCTCTGGTGGCCAATTGGTGAGCACCTGAATAGGGTGTGTATCTAAGATCATATAAAAGGAAATGAGCTTACACCACATGGGATCGGACCTCTATCCCCTGATGAAGCCATTTAGTTGGTGAAACACGTTGGGGAGGTTAAGCATGAAATTTTAATTGGTGATTTCTCACCTCTTTCTACAGTGTCACGCACTGCAGAGGGTCTCACAAGGAAACCTTATATGTTTTATGTCCATCGGATTAGGGATGACTGCCCAAGTAGGATGTTTTGGATCCCTTATTGGAGTTAGTAAATCACTGTATATATAAGAATCCCCTGTTAATAGGTGGCGTTCCACCAGACTTGATAATAGAAAAGGAGTAATTCCTTCACAATTAGAAAGGGATAAATTGAGAGGTTAGAAATCAGGTTTTTAAATAGTGTGTGTTGAGGTTAAGTGTTATACATAATAAAAGTTAAGTTTTAGTGCTTTATAGATTGAGAACTGAGTTTAAGTTTGCCTATGGCAAAATAGTAAATATAGTCATTAAAAGTCACTCTTTGTTTTCTTGCTAGATTCCCATTTTTTTTGGAGACTACTTGAACTCAAACTTTGAACCCCATTAAAGTCAATGAGAGAAGATGTTCGGGTTAATTTTTATACCTATACAGGGGAGGAGAAGTTGTAATTACCATCCATAACAGTACACCAAAACTAGGACATGACACATTGAAATGCGCCTAACGATGATACGCTATGCGCCTCCATAACATTGGTAGTGTATAGTGTTGATGGAACTGTTCTAGAAACGTTAAGTTCTAGTAGAACTTTTCGAATTTTTAGAACTCGAACCTAACCGAACATTTTACTGTTCGTTCGAGTAAAGTTCTAGTTCGACATGCCATTTTCAGTTTCGTTTTAAGCGGCTTTCTGCACTTTTGGTGGCCATCCAATCACCTTTCTGCACGTTTGCTGGTTATTCAATCAGTGCAGAGCACAGAGAAGTATCAAAAACATCATTGCTGAGGTGGAGGGCTGTTTTGGCTGATAAAATCACATGACCATGTTATATATATTTCACTGTATAGCCTTGTGAACACCATTTTCAGCTCACTCTCTGTACTGTACAGACTGCTCTTAGATATAATTTTCCTCTCCATAGACATCAATAGTTAGGGGGTATGGTATTGTTGGCTGCATCTTTCCCACACCCAGAAGCTGTTATTTGGTGACATTTGCAGACACACATAACGCCTAACTCTCATATACATGGATATATATTATACAGAGTGCTTGGATTTGCTAAATCATACTCAGTGCCCAAAAGTTCTGTTTTTGCAGTTTTGGGGGTTCAGTAATTGTATAACATACCGTCTCCAATTCTCCTATGTGTAAAAGGGGCTTTTGGGCCCCCTCAGGATGCAGGGCCCCATAGCAGCTGCTACCGCTGCACCTACTTATAGTAACGCCCCTGCTTGCAAGCTGTCCTCATCTTTTTACAGCCATTAAAAGGAATTAAGTATTTTAGCCTCTCTATTTTTTTCTGTTACACTTAGAGACAAATTTTCTTCACTAAGTTGCTCCACGTATCAAGTTTACTGTTATGTATGGTAATTAGAGCTTCTCCTCACCTGTATAGGTATAAAAATTAACCAGAACTTTTATGGGATTCGCGTTTGAATTCTAGTTCGAATAAAACCTCAAATCGAACACACTAAAGTTTGAGGTTCTAATCGAACTAGAACTTTTTACTGCTCTCTCATCTCTAGTAGTGTATGTAATGCGCCTATCGAGGTGCATTGCGCAATGGAGGCGCATAACATATCATTACTAGTTTATGTAATGCGCTTTTAAAGGTGCATTACATAAACTAGTAATGATATGTTATGCGCCTCTGTGCTCAATGCGCCTCGATAGGTGCAATACATACACTACCAATGATATGCTATGTGCTGCGATTTTCACAATGCGCCTTTTTAGGCGCATTATTCTTACTATGCAAGGTATATCTGACGCCAGGTTTTTGAGAGGATCGTACTTTCTGGCACACTTTATACTGATTTAATGCGCCTAAAAGCTATTAAAATAGCGTGTCAAATGCGATGTAGAACATGAAAATTTTCTCGAACAAACAGTAAAATGTTTGGTTCAGCTCGAGTTCTAAAGAATCGTGAAGTTCGACTCGAACTTAACTGTTCTCGAACTGTTCGATCAACATTAATACTGACCAATGCTACACTAACTTACTGAGAAGTCAGACTGTCCAGGTGGCACCACTTTTCATGCATGTCCCTCTTTGTCTGAAACCAGCCCTATTTATATAAAAGCAGACTGAGGCATAAAAGCTCCTCTAATCTACCATAGTTTTTGTTTTCCTAATGAGGCCTGTCTTTGTCAGAGTTTTGGTTACCTCCAAAATGGTGCTTTATGATCCAGACAATTCTAGGTACATCACTGATAAACAGTTTAGAGATAATTAGGTAATTTACTGTTAGATGCAATAAAAACACCTTCCAGAATACATAGCAAGAGCCGTATTTCACTGGTTTTACATTTAGTTTTTACTCAGTTAACCTGGTAGCCATTAATTACTTGACACCAAGCATGCCTTTAAATTCAGTTAATTAACTGAGTCTGTTAAATCACATATGTTTTAAATGGCAAAACTGTAGAAAAAAATTCTCCTTTGTGAAGTGGGAAATGATGAAATGTCTGCCACAACATTAAATCTTATTTTAATTAAGCAGTTTAAATGTACTAAAAGACAAGACGTGCGGAAGTAGAAAGAGACTTCACACAAACAACAGATATTGGGAAAATCATGCTAGGGAAATTTCACTATGATGAGTCTTAGAGGGGTGAGGTCTTGGAAAATGCCCAGTAAGAACTCTTCATTATGTGAGCCTAGTGGCTGAACTCACAAGTTCCCTTATTGTCTACCTTAATCTCTGTTGCTGCACAGTACCTCCTTGAGGTACAGTTTTGGTGTGTTTTTGGTGTGTTTTTCACTTGCAGTACTGTACAGCAATTAAACTGCATTTATTACCAACAAGCTTCCTTCAGTTATCTAAGTTGTTTGGAAAGGTGTAAAAAGTGAGTAATCAATTTCAGTGTTTGAAGTCTTGCGGATTAAACCGGAGAAAATTAAGTATAAATTTCTTTCAGTTTACTATCGAGCTACTGAAATGGTTTTTATGATTTTGACAACCCTTTTAAAAGCCTTTATTTATTAGTAACAAATATGGACAGCATGATTACAGCTCTGGACTTCTGGGGTCCAACCTGACAAAAACATCTACAAGGAGTTTGTCTGTTGCACTCTATTTGGTCCCACAATGCACAAAACATTCTAGTGGGTCAACTGACCTCCCATTAAATTTGCTCTAGTTTCTATGAATGTTTCTGAGATAGGGAAATAAAATTGCTATGCTTCTTAAATACAGAAATGGATGTGAGTAAGGACAATTTCTGTATACTTCTACAGAATATGTTGCCACTATGTAAGCAACATGAAGAAATAAGTGTAATACTATCAGTATCTTTTATAGGCAACTCCTGCTCTCTTACTCTATTGTTTTATGACTTAAGTCTTAAAATGCGTTTGACCACAAACCCTCCCCCCGTCACTGTCGTGTAACTGTATCATAAAGTTTTACGTATACCACTGTCCTATTGTTGGCTATTGATCCTTTTAAATTTGAGGCTTTTATAGACTAATGACTTAAACTATGATTCAAACTAGTTTAAAAGTTGACCTTGATTAATGATGCAAAAGTAGAGTATTGCTACCTCCAGCCAGAGAAAAAGTTTAATTAGCCTTTTGTTACTTATAATGAGTGTCAATCAACTCAATTATAAGTGGCAGTAAAAGAATTAAGTAGCTTACCCTTACAATTTGTGGTTAAACAGTCGATAAAAGCTTTCAGTGCAAAATCTATTCTATTTATTCATCTAGCCTAGGATAGCAATTGCTTCAGTGTATAAAATGAAAACACAGATTGTAGCATGGATACCGTGTAATTCAATAGAGAGGTGTCCTTGTAACCTAACATTAGTACGTAAGGATATCATAAACCCGATATTCCAGGAAGCCTGCTGGTGCAGCACAATAGACCGAAGCCATAATGGCCATAATGAGCAATTGGTCCAAAATATTCTGGATCCACTATTAGTTGAATACTGAATCTACAAATTCACAAAAAGAGGTAAAATGTAAATTTTTCTGCAAATGCCCAATTCATATAAATAGAGCTATCTGAATTCCATCTATTCGCAGTGGAAACTACTCCAGCAAATTATGGTATAAAATATGGAAATGGGGTTACACAAATCCCATGTTCATGTGCTGGACATTTTCTGTGCAGAAAGTGACTTGGACTGTTGACTTTTTATTCTACATCATGTCAATTCGTATTATAGATTTACTGCTGATTTTACTCCATGGATTTGAATAAGGTAAAATCCACACAATCTGTTGCAGATTTTCATATGCAGTTTTATATTTACAGTATCTCATAAAAGTGAGTACACCACTCACATTTTTGTAAATATCGTATTGTCTTTTCATGGGACAATCATGAAGATATGACAATGTAAAGTCGTCAGTGTACAGCTTGAATAACAGTGTAAATTTGGTGTGCCCTCAAAACAATGCAACACATAGCCATCAATGGCAACACAAGTGAGTACACCCCTAAGTGAAAATGTGCCCAATTTGTCATTTTCCCTCCACAGTGTCATGTGACTTGTAAGGTGGCAACAGTAGGAAGGGTGTATAACCGTGTATACATTCCGGACAGGGTCCTTGCATATACCTTTCGATGTCCATACACACTCCCCTAAGGTAAAGAGCCTTAGGGGAATGAAAGGCCAAAGTTAGAGAGGTGTCGACAGTATAGACTGTCGACATATGTTTAACACGTTTGATATGTTAGTATGGCTTATAGCCGTTCCTGCGTCGGCCTTTCATTCCTGCTTACTCCCCATGGTTCCACTCCAGGATTTCCCTGGAATATATAAATCAGCAGGTAAGCTGACTAGAGGTGGCTACAACTCCCAGGCTACCTTCAAGTCTGGAGAGGAGACAGGCTGGGGAGCCAGCAGGACTGCTACCTGGTTTTGTTCAGTTACTACAAAGGTGTTAGTAAGTCTAACTTTGTTAGTTAGAGCCCGGACAGCCAGGCTTTTTTTGTTTTGTTTTATGTTGTGCATGTCTTGAACTTACTTTGTGCTGCTGCTTCAATAAAATACAGAGGCCCTGTATTTCACACCCAAATTCTGTCTCTCTCTGAAGAACCACATGTGTTCCGATCGCAGAGCTGCTAAAGCTCACAGACTCTTTAGTGCTACAAGGTCTCAGGTATCAAAGGGAGAAGCTGTTGTAATTTTAGTGTTATCGCGCTCATACTCTCTAATACTGATCGCTGGAAGTTCAACATGGCACCTCATGGAAAAGAACTCTCTGAGGATCTGAAAAAAAAAAATGATGTTCTATATAAAGATGGTCGAAGCTATTAAAAGTTTGTCAACACTCTGAACTGAGCTACATTACGGTGGCCCAGACCATTCAACGGTTTAACAAGACAGGTTCCACTCAGAACAGGCCTTGCCATGGTTGACCAAAGAAGTTGAGTGCATGTGCTCAGCATCATATCAAGAGATTGTCTTTTCAAAATAGACATATGAGTGCTGCCAGCAATGCTGCAGAGGTTAAAGGGTTAATCTGTCAGTGCTAAGACCAAACACCACATCCTGCATTAAAATAGTCTGCATGACTGTCATCCCAGAAGAAAGACGATGCACAAGAAAGCCCATAAACAATTTCCTGAAGACATGCAAACTAAGGACATGGATTACTGGAACCCTGTTGCATCGTCTAATGAGACCAAGATAAACTTATTTGGCTCAGATGATGTCAAGCATTTGTGGTGGCAACCAGATGAGTAGAACAAAGATAAGTGTGTCTTGGCTACAGTTAAGCATGGTGGTGGGAGTGTCATGGTTTGGGGCTACATGAGTTCTGCTAGCTGTGGGGAGCTACAGTTCAGTGAGGGAACCATGAATGCCAACATGAACTGTGACATACTGAAGCAGAGCTTCATCCCCTCCCTTCGAAATCTTGGCCAGAGGGCAAAATGCCAGTATGATAGCAACCCCAAACACACCTCCAAGATGACCCCTGCCTTGCTAAAGAAAATGAGCGTAAAGGTGCTGGACTGGCCAATCATGTCTCCAGACCTAAACCCTATTGATCATCTCTGGGGCATCCTCAAATGGAAATTGGAGGAGCACAAGGTCTCTAACATTCACCAGCTCCCTGATGTCGTCATGGAGGAGTGATAGAGTATTCCAGTGGCTTCAACCTTTGCAGCTCTAGTGAACTCCATGCCCAAGAACATTAAGGCAGTGCTGGAGGTGTGTCTTCCCTCACTAAAGACTGGTGACATTCTGTGTGAGTAGTGACCTCCTGCAGTAGTCAGTACTCATGCCTGGAGAGCTGTCACCTCCCTCCACAAGCTCCTTGTAACTAGAAAACCTGCATTGGTGTAAACGGCTATAAATACAGCCTGAAACGATGAAACAAATGTGAGAAATACACTCTGCTCCCCCTCTTCCTACTGCCTGATAACAGTGTTTAAGGCTGTGTTATATGAGTGTGTTATATCTGGCAGCTAAAGAGCAATTGGTCAGATCTTTCACATAGAGCTGTAACTGTGAGAGGAGCAGAGAGGAGATCAGGTAACCCTTATTGCACAGCTCAGAGACAGTGAAAGACAATAAGAACACAGTCACAGACAGCACAGAAAGCTAACTTTTGTTTAGTTTTCACAGAAAGTCACTTTTTGTTTAGTTTTCACACATTTCAGAGGGAAGAATGCAGGCAGCCAATCACATCACAGAGGGTGTGTCCCGTACAGGGGGATGTCCTGACCAGGGTTGAACTAAATATCAGGCAGCCAATCACAGGCTTCAGATTTAGCTCTAGACACTAGTTGCTATACTTAATGACTTAGGTAATACAAACGAATTGTAGAAGTGCTTATTTTTACTGTCCCCATCATTACAGATATGATCTTTGTAGCGAGAAAACCCCTTTAAAGCTATATGAAAAAAGCAAGTGCCCGAGCGTCTGAGTGCGTTTTCTGGCTAAAGTGTGTTTTTTGGGTTAAGTGTGGGACTTAAAGGGGTTGTCTCGCTGCAAAGAATAGCTTTCAAATTGTAGGGAACACAAAATAAAGACATTTTCCAAATATATTGCTTTGTTCATCTGTTTTCCTTAAGGAGATACAAGTGAATTTATGACCTCCCTGGCTGTTTCAGTTCCCTCAGTAACAGACCTGTGTATATCTCTCCCCCCTGCTGTTTATTCTATGTGATAGCAGTGAGTGATGTCATCACACAGGTTCAGGCAGCCTTTGTGCTGCTGGACAGTAAAAAGCTTGATTTATCTAAAATAAACAGCACTGTAATTAGGGATTTTGTTTGAGGGATCAGATAAAGCCTTCTGCTTGCAGTTTCAGAAGCTTCTGAGCTAATCTGATCTAATTAGCAACTGAAAACACAGCTTTGAATACAAGCAAGGAGCTGTATGCAAATTAGTCAGTCTGAACCAGGATGTGACAGAGTATTTCATTCATGCATCCTATGAGACTCTGTAGGGAGATTGAGGAATTTTAGATTTGGGGACTTTGGAAGGGACAGTATTGTACTGATTTTTATATTTGTATCTGTGTGTGTCTCTCTTTTTGTAACATCCCGATGAGCACCATGATTGGCAATGCCGTCCAGTGTACATGCTGTACAATGTATGCAATCCTTGAACAGCTGTTCGAGGATGCATACTGCTGTGCGAGATGTGTGCACACTGCACGTTTAGAAGCCCAGATCATGGATCTAAATGAGCAAGTGGCAATACAGAGATCAATTGCCAACTTGAAAGCAAGTTTTCTGCTCACTGAGGAAGCACTCGCTGGGGTAGATGCTGGAGAGGATGGTAACATGGAGGTGCAGGGACATGAGGAAGCTAGCTGGGTAACAGAGAGAAGGATAGAGGGAAAAGTGTCATGGAGGCTAGTCCTGATCTGGCTTACCCCAACTAATTTTCAAGATTGGCAGATGAGAGGGATGTTGGTTCAGAAATAGCACTGCTGCAGCAAGACACTACCCCTGTCTGCTCCAGTAAGGTGGGGAATAGTAGTGCAGAGAAAGCTAGACAGGTGCTCGTAGTTGGGGACCCCATTATTAGAGGAACAAACAGGGCAATCTGTCACAAAGACAGTGATCATTGAACAGTATGTTGTTTACCTGGGGCCCGAGTTCGACATTTTGCGGATTGCTTTAACAGATTGCTGGGTGGGGCTGGTGAGAATCCAGCTGCTATGGTCCACATTGCCACCAATGACAAAGTTAGAGGTGGGTGGAGTGTCCTTAAAAACAATTTCAGGGACTTAGGCCAAAAGTTCAAAACAAGGAAGTATTCCCAGAAATACTACCTGTACCATGGGCCACACCAGAGAGGCAGCAAGAGATTAGATAAGTGAATAAGTGACTAAAAAATTGGTGTAGGAAAGAGGGATTTGGGTTTTTGGAGAAATGAGCTGACTTCTGTCTTGGCTACAGACTCTATGCTAGGGACGAGCTGCACCTAAATGGAGAGGGTGCAGCTGTATTGGGGGACATATTGGTCAGGAAGTTGGAGGAATATTTAAACTAGGGACACTGTGTGCAAGATAGTAAAGATAGAGAGCTGGGAATTAGTAATAAAACAAGGGGTGGAGGGGAGGAAGGGGGAGTAGCAACAGTTAAAATGGACAGGGATAAAAGGATGAAAAACGAGAAATCTCTTAATTAGATGCTGACCAATGCCAGGACCAACAAAATAAATGAACTAGAGTTATTTATTGCTGAAGAAAAATTACATAGTGAGGATAACTGAGACATGGCTGAATGAGACCTATTAACTTTCAGGGTTACAGTTTATTTAGAAGAGATTGTAAACACCAGAAGTGGGAGGTGTACGTCTCTATGTAAAATCTGTCTAAAGCCAACACTGCGGGAGGATATAGATACAGGAAATGAGCATGTAGAATCATTATGGGTATATATATATATGGGGGCGATAACAATAATAAAATTCTACTATGGGTCTGTTTTAGGCCACCAAATATAACAGAATCCATAGAAGATATACTCATCGGCAAATAGATGAGGTGGCTAATCAGAATGATTTTATTATGGGCGACTTTAACTACTCAGACATAAATTGGGAAACTAAAACCTGTTGCTCTCATAAAGGAAACAGATTTTTGTCAATAACTAAAGATATTTACCTTTCCCAACTGGTGCAGGAGCGAACTAGAGGAAAGTCCCTTCTAGACTTAATTTTGACTAATAGACCTGACAGAGTAACAGAGGTTCAGGTTTGGGGGCATCTAGGAAATAGTGACCACAATATAATAAATTTCCATTTATGCTTCAATAGAGTATATTGTTGAGGAGTCAAAAGAACACTTAATTTCAGGAAGGCTAATTTTAATCTGCTTAAAGAGGTCCTAAACCGCATTGACTGGGACAAGGTGTTTAAAAATAACAGATCAGATAATAAATGGGAGATCTTTAAAAACATTTTAAGCACTCACTGTGAGAGGTACATACCTTATGGTAACAAAATAGTTAGAAACAGGAAAAACCCAATGAGGATCAACAGAGATGTAAAGGAGGCAATAAATTACAATAAAGGTGTTTAAGCTACTTAAACAGAAGGGCTGTGAGGAGGCACTCAAAAACTATAAGGAAAAAAAATTAAATATGTAAAGTAATGATAACGCCAGCAAAGCTGGTGACAGAAAGACATATTGCCATAGAAAGTAAAACTAACCCCAAAATAGTCTTTAACAATATAAATAGTAAAAAGATTAAAACTGAAAATGTTGGCCCTTTAAAAAGTAGTGAGGGAGGTAATGTAGAAGGCACTGAGGAGAAAGCAAGCCTATTAAAACATTTTCTCCACTGTATTTATTGAGGACAATTACTGATGAGCAGAGGGATGAGGTAAACTCCACCTTAAATGTTTTTTGTCTAACCCAGAAAGGAGTGTAGGTCCTGATAGTATACGCACCAGTGTGCTATGGGAGTTAAGTAATGTCATAGATAGGCCCCTATTCTTAATATTTATGGACTGTGTAAATGTAGTGTCAATATTCAAAAAGGGGTCAAAAAGTGATCCTGAACGCTATAGGCCGGTAAGTTTAACCGCTGTTGTAGGTAAAATGTTTGTAGGTTTTCTAAGAGATGCTATACTGGAGTATCTCACTGAAAATAAATGTATAACTCTGTTCCAGCATGGGTTAATGAAGGATTGGTTCCGTCTAACTAATCTCATCAGCTTCTATGAGGAGGCTAGCTCTAGACCAGGGTGAGGCATTGTATGTTATATATTTAGATTTTTCTAAAGCATTTGATATTGTGTCACATAAAAGGTTGGTAAATAAAATGAGAATGCTTGGGAAAATGCTTGCAAAGGGTGGTGATTAACGGTACATATTCAGACTTGATTCCTGTTACTAGTCGGGTGCCACGGGGTTCAGTATTGGGCCCCATCCTCTTTAATATTTTCATTACACATGGATTGCACAGTAGAATATCAATATTTGCAGATGCAGATACTAAGCTCTGTAAAGTAATCAACCAAATAGAGGATAAGGTTTTATTTCCAAGGTATCTGGATAAATTGGAGGCCTGTGCAGAGAAATGGCAGATGAGATTTAACACAGATAAAAACAAGGTTATGCACATGGGGAGGAAAAATCCATTACATGACTACATGTTAAACGGAAAAACATTGGGAAAAAGTGACATGGAGAAGGGCTTGGAAATCTTAGTGGACAGTAAACATAATTGTAGCAGCCAGTGACAGGCAGTAGCTGCCAAGGCACACAAGATTATGGGGTGTATTAAAAATGGCATAGATGCACATGATGAGAACAATATTCTCCCATTATACAAGTCACTGGTTAGACCACACATGGAATATTGTGTACAGTTTTGGGCACCAGTTCACAGGAAAGACATTGTAGACAGGTACAAAGGTGGGAAACAAAAGTAATAAGAGGACTGGGTGGACTAAAATACCCAGAAAGATTAGCAAGATAAAGGTTATTTCGTTTAGAGAAAAGACGGCTTGGGGGGGACATAATAAATATGTATAAATAGATTAAAGGTCAATAGAGAGATCTCTCCTATGATCTGCTTATACCAAAGACTGTATCCAGACCAAGGGGGCATCCTCTACGTCTTGAGGAAAGTAAGTTTCTGCATAAACATAGAAAGAGATTATTTACTGTAAGAGCAGTGAGACTGTAGAACTCTCTGCCATGGGAACATGTCATGGTGAATTCACTAAAACACTTCAAAAAGGGACTGGATGCAGAGTGTAATAATATGCAGAGTGTAATAATATAATAACTCATAGTGACTAGGATTCTGCAAAACGGTAATGGCTCCCGGGCCTTGGTCTGATTATCAGGTTGGAGTTGGGCAGGAATTTTTCCCTAAAATAAGGATAATTGGCTTCTACCTCATGGGGGGTTTTGCCTTTCTCTGGATCAACACTTTAACACAATAGGCTGAAAAGTGATGTAAAGTGTAATATCTTCAGTGTTGTCTCAAGAAAAATATAATACAATATTTACAAAAATATGAGGGTTATGCTCACTTTTGTGAGACACTATAGGCCACATGTATGAAAACTTTCTAGGTCTAAAATTCACTTTGTTGCCCATAGCAGCCAATCACAGTGCCAATTTCATATGGTGCTCTGGAAAATGAAAGGGACACTCTGATTGGTTGCTATGGGCAACAAGGTGAGTTTTAGACCTAGACAGTTTTCATACATGTGGTCCTATATCTTATTATTATGTTCTAATTTTCTGATACTAAGCTACAAATTCACTGAATAGACCTTGGTAATATTCTGGACACCTGCACTTACCACTAGAGGGAGTGCATGAGCTTTCTGCATACTCTTCTTTATTGCATTCAATGTACAACTAGTAAGCAGTAAATTCCCAGTAGTAGCAGCACACAGACATAATTTTATTTTTACTTTTAATCTAACGTTAGTTGGAACTCTGTATCAGAAAACATTTCAGCAAAAAATATATTAAGAAGTTCAGCAGCATAGACCTATATAAGTTAAATCAAATTATGTTCAAGGATGATATTCATTTGAAGCCTTCTACTACTAAGTTATTTGTTTAAATTTCTCATAATCTCTTTAAGTACACAATGGAGCAACTCAGTCTATGCAGCGCACGTACATACACTGAAATTCCTGATAGGTGTTGGATTTTAAAATATTCAGGATCATTGGACCTGTATTGAAAAAATATACTTGTAATATATAACTGCTCTATAAGGGATATAAATTTTAGAATAGAAATCCATAAAAAGTGTGCATACAAAATATTCCAGTATTACTTTTTGGAAATTTCTAATTTGCTTACCGGTGTGTATGTGTGTATTGCGTTGGCTATCGATGGATCGAGCGATTAGTCGATAGTCGGCGCTAGTCGTTAAGGTTTTTCGATAGTGGAGCAATCGATTTGAGCGTTTACCATTATAGTTATGGGGAGAGCCAAAACACTTCTTTTTACCCAAAACAAGGTGGAGATGCTGAATATTAAACATCACAACAGTCAAATGGATACGTGGCTACTCTTAGGCAATACGTAGGTTCTTTAAAGTACAGAATAAAAGACAAGAACAATTCATATCCTGTTGAACCAAAGCATGTCCATTAAACTGCATACCACACAATTAAAAAGTGACAGAATGGCAGTATGATTGAAACCAATCATGTTACTTGAAATGGACTCATTAATAGACCTGTTCCTGGAACTGCTGCATGAGCCCAAACTGCATGACCCCCACGATTTAAAAAGATGCCGCAAAAAGGAGTCTTTCATCCAACTTTTAGTTGAAACTGGACACTTAATATATCTGTCGGTACCGCAGAAATGACCATTACAACCTGTCTGACCCCAGATACAATAGAGTGCGGATGGACAAAAGGAGTCTTTCAACACCATTTTCAGTTGAACTGGACATTGACTTAGAATGTACTGTGCCATATGCATGACCCAGGGGCCGAGTTCAGTGGGTGCGGTTGGAGCCTAGGCTGGGCGTACGTCATCTATGTAACACGTGGTTAAATGCCCTGATGTAGAAGCAAACATAAGATGTCGTGCTGAAGCAGATGTGCGGAGCGGAGTGTGAGAATCCAGCCTTACTCAGTAAACCAGTCAAGACCTGGGTAGTGCTAGTGACCCTAAGTATGAGTGCGGCCAATTGAACTTCTCTTGGATATACTTGGTGGTTAACAGCATGTTACACCCAGGTGGCCCTTTTGCTTGGAATTTTTTTTCTCAGTTTACTCATCGTGCTGGAGGAAAATTGTCTCTGTACTTTGTTCTCTGTCCTTGCTCCTATACTCATGTTTCCTGATAACTACATCTGGTCAAGTTTTCCGTTGTACCTCCTTGTCATATTCTGGGGAATTTTTTTACAGCTATTTTGTAATGTCAAGTTTTTAGTGTTTTAATTTAGAAAAACTCTTTTTATATAGGTTGAATCACACCATGTATTTAGTTTATCTTTCTTTTCATTGTTTATATCGGGTTGTGCAATCAAGTGGGTTGATAGCTATGTTAAGATCTTGCAAAAACCAAGTCATTTTGCAATATGCATCCATTAACAGTGTCCTACTATTCCTGTTTTGACAGCACCATCACTTGAAGCCCATCTTGACATTTGTGAAGAAAAATGTTGTTAGAAACAACACTTTTTTTTTTAGAATGTTGGACACTGTAGTATAGTGCATGTCACAGCCAAAATGCACCCACATAAATTAAAAGCAAGACCTTGGCACTTTGGACATTTCGTGAAGAAACAAAAATGTCTGTTAGAAAACAAATTTTTTAGAATAGGACTGTATAGTATAGCTGCATGTCCAGCAAAATGCCCCCAAAATTGGAAAACATGGACCATGAGCCCACTTTTGACTCAATTGTGCAAGGAAAAATGTCTATTAGAAATACAATATTTTTTTAGAATAGGAATGAAGTTTTGCTGCATTTCAAAGCTAAAATGCCCCCAAAAATTCAATGCATGACCTTGAGCACTTTTGGTCAATTGTGAAGAACAAATGTCTGTTAGAAACAAATTTTTTTATAATAGGAACTGTAGTATAGGCGCTTTTCCAAGCAGCTTGACCCAAAAAATGTTATAAAATTATGACTTTCAGCGTCTGTTATAATTGTGAGGGTAGAAAGAAATCCACTTCGAAGCACATTTATGTTCAATAGGGACAATTAATTATAGCGGTATTCAAGCTACATGGACCACAAAAAATTATAAATATGTCTTCTCAGCCAACTATTAAAATTGTGAGGGGAAATGCATTAGAAGCACATTTCTCGTTTCCAAACGGACCATAAATTCATTGCTGTATCTCACAGCAAATGACCTAAAAACATGACCAATGCGGAAAACTTCTTAAGATATAGTGCGTTAATGGAATTACACGGTTGTTGTCATGACAACCTTGCTGTCTTTTATCATTCTCACAGCAAAGAGATTAAAAGAGGATAGAGAATAAAACATTGCAGTAAGAATTGATCATTTCAATAAAATGTTTTTAAAGAGGGACATTTCTGTTTGAAAGGAAGATTGTGAAGTAGTCCGGCTAACTAATCGGTGAAACTCGGCAATTGGGGGCACAAAATCATAAGAGATCCTGCTGTTTCATCTTGATGATAGTCAAAGATGCCAACCATTTTTGGGAAAGACGGATGCAGTTTGTCTGTAATGACACCTCCAGCTGTGGAAGGTCTGCTCAGATATGAAGCCTGCCTGCTGGGCTGGTACAAACACATCTATGGCGTGACGAGCAGCTCGGGCCATTGTCATTTTTGGATACATTGAAGTCTATTGGGTCCGGAACACATGCAAAAACATGGTGTTGAGACGAAGATAGTTCGCTGACTATGATCTTAAGTGATTCTCTGTGTGTTGGATGGTGCCCTGCATTTCATGCGTCTGGTTGCGGTGGTAAACAAGATTGCCAGAGGTCACCCTTTAGGCTTTCGCCACCTTGCTGCTGACTGCCGCTAGACTTACTTGGCATCTACTGATGTCACGGTCGTGATGTTGTTCCACGTGACATTGGGGAAACGTGATGCAGACGCAACAGATGTCTCCAGTGATACATCAGCAAGGTCTCCATTCTCTGCATTTTATCTTTATTTGGGGTGTGTGGTGGAAGGAAAGTGCTGGACGTTTTGTTTTGTACGGGAGATCCATGAGGTGCACCCGTAACTGTTGTGCATTTGATGGCCTTAATGCGAGGATTCTTGTTGGAGGATATGGAGCATCCAAGACACTCATGTGAGGATGGAGCCTTGATTTACCAGACTCTGGGTCGAGGCGGCAATATAGCAAAATGATCTTCTCATACCTTCCTCCTCCGCCTCAAATTCGCGCCAAACCTCTTTCAAGGCAAGGGACGTCGGTACAATCGGTGTCTGGATTACCTCCTTCTCTCAATCCTCATCCTCCGCTGCTCCGGCACAAGATTAAACACAGCCTTGGACTTGCTGAGATGATGACACCTGGAGTGATGCGCTACCTTGCACTAGCTATGGTACCCCGAACCATGCTATGGAAGACCGATGAATTGTGAAAATGTCGGGCTTGTGGATTTGACGGAGAGAAAGGCTCTATGTCCGCATCTGTGTCCGTTCCTCTCGTCGTGGAGGGACCTGTAGTTTCAGAGGGTCCAACGATCGTTTCCAGAATAAGATCACCACTAATGCTCTCTTGCTGACAAGGGCCTTTCGTCCGCTATGACATTTTGGTGGCTTCTCATTCAAAACTGGCAAGGCTGGGGCAGAGCTATTTCACCTGCCTCCACTCTCGGTGGTTTCAACCTCCCCGAGGTCTGCACAGCTGTTGTCAGGGATGTGTCAACTTCGTACTGGTAAGTCATTTGCGCTGGCTGCCACAATCGCTGGAGCATGTGTAGGTGGAAATTCCAGGTGTGCACATGTAAAATGTGCTAGGTTGACAGGTCGAGGCCGGAGCTGACGCTGACTAACTGCAGCCAGGTGCGAGGACGAACAGGTGTTTCGCGGAACGGCGGAAGTGCGAACTCAGGTACCTCGAGCTTTTAGCAGGCAAGTCCATGACCGGGGTAGCTATTTAGAAAGCAAATTTTGGACGCAATGGTTCATGACATCGTGCAGGCAGGGATGTGCTCCAGCCTACGATACTTAAGGGCGCCTGAAGATTCCGACCGTTATCGCTACCACCTTGCCTGGCAAAACAGGTTATTGTTACCCAGCATGCGCATCGGTTCGTTGCGGAGAGTCGCCACAGCTCCTGACTGTGTCGTGGACGGTCTCCATGGCAGATTAATTTATACGGCTGGTGTTCTGGGGCACGTGATGCACAAAAAGAGGACTTTGGGGGAAGATCCTGAACCATTCCTTGCGCAGTTTTGAGAGCGTGCGCGTCTGAGAGCACATCTCCCCAGGACATCCACCCAGCTCACAGTGAAGCTGTCTCGGAGATTTTGTGGCCTTAGCCGTGTTTACTAGTCAATGGTGTCGGTGGTTGGAGATGGACTTTTCCGGACACAGATGCAGACAATCGCGCGTGAAATTTTTGAATGGACACATGGCTGGAGGGCTGAGGGGAAGGCTTTTCTGGCAATGAAAATGCAGGTCAGCATTGGTATTGGGCGGCAAGGCTCGAGGGACATGATGTGGCGAACCCATCTGTGTCACCAGAGCGGAAAGGTCAACATTTCCAAGGCCAAAAGCTGGCAATGCCGACATTCAGGTTTTTGGTTTGGGATGGTTTGGGTTAAAGTGTTTTCTTCTGCTCCCAAACCTGGTATGACTAGAAGGCTGGCTGCTTAAGGACTGGCCGCATTTGTTACGGCAGTTGCAGGTCGCTCAGATGGCGGGGAAAGGAGAAGGGGTAGGAGGGTCTCTGGTGGTTCTGGTGGTAATCGGGCGTCGTGGAGGTGAAGCGGAGGCTGATCCCTGATAATGACTCTGAGGACCATGGCAGCTGCAGGAATACGCTTGTGTGGGCGGAGTGGAGGAGGCGGGAGAGAGAGGGTGTGGACTGGGGTTGGTGGCCGGCGTCCGGTATGGCTTTTTTCGGCCAAGTGTTCCATCATTTAACTATGCACTTCGCTGCATGTTGATAGGACTTGTTGGTGGTGGTATAACCACTTAAGGTTCTTGACTCTTATTTGAGTTTACGGCAAAGGCGGTCGGCTATGACCATTCGCTGGAGTGATTCAGTGGCTTGCTCAAAGATGGACCCTGGTTGAGGAGGTCCTGGACTTTTTGTAGGGCAGATAAGCGAGGAGGGGGTTTGTTGGACCGTCCATGGCTGGCGGAATCTTATCAGCGGTCTTCTGACGACGCCATCTCCTTTTTGTGTGGGACCGTATTGACATACACCATCGTTTCCTCTCGTCCACTGATGAAGCGCTCAGCAAGCAAACTTCTTTGGATAATAGGAACCTGATGGATCCGCAATGTCGTATCTTCATCATCACAACACAGGTGACTTGGGTCGTCCTGACTTATCTGCATCAGAAGTTGAGGGCTACAAGCTAGGGGCACGCCAAGGCGTTGCGACGCACGGGATTTTTGCCGTTGGACCGGTTGCTTCACCTCCTCTGATGGCATTCAGGAACTGGGCGTCAGAGCCAAACTAAATCATCCTTTGAATCGTTTTAACTGGCCTTTGAACACATACGCCAATTATAGTCTCTTTGTAAAAGACGCTATAATAAGTATTCTCAAATCTCTAATTCAAAACAAAATGCTGGATTTCATATTTAACTGCAAGGTGGCTATCAACAAAATCTGGATAAGGGGCAAAAGTCAAAAAAAAACACGTATATGTTATGTTTTGGTATTAAAAACGGTATTTTTTTCACCTTTCAATTCACCTGTGAGAGAATATAGAATTGCTGTTTTACGATTTACGTGACGGCGCGTCAATGAAACAATGCTGGGTGCGCAAAGTCAAAAAAAACAGTAACTGTTTTGTTTTTTGATATAAATAAAACTGTATTTTTTGCAACCTTTCATTCACCTGTGGTGAATAATAGAATGGCTGTTTTAAGATTTAAGTAGATGCCTCGCGTCAATGAAATGCTGGGTGTGCAAAGTCAAAAAACCACGTAAACCTGTTATGTTCTTGAATATAATCAAACGTTATTTTTGTCCTTTCATTACCTGTGGAGATTATATAGAATGGCTGATTTTATGACTTTACGGTAGATGCTGCGTCAATGTACAAATGTGGGGTGTGCAAAGTCAAAAAAACAAGTAACGGTTATGTTTTCGTTATAATAAACGGTATTTTTGCACTTTCAATTCACCTGTGGTTGAATATGAATTTGCATGTTTAAGTTTTTCGTAGATGCTGCGTCAGGAACATGCTGGGTGTGCAAAATAAGTCAAAAATCACGTAAACTGTTAGGTTTTGATATAATAATACGGTATTCTTTTTGCACCTTTCAATTCACTGTGGTGGACCTATAGAATTGATGTTTTAGATTTAATAGATGCTTGCACTCATGAGCAATGTGTGGGTGGTGCGCAAAAGTCTAAAAAACAACACGTAACTGTTATGTTTTGTATTAATAATCGGTATTTTTTGCACCTTTCAATTTCACCTGTGGTGAATATAGATTATGCCTTTTTAGATTTAAGTGATGTGCGTCAATGACAAGATGGGTGCGCCAAAAGTCAAAAAAACAAGTAATGTTATGTTTGGTATTTAATAAACGGTATTTTTTGACCTTTCAAGTCACCTGTGGTTGGAATATTGAATTGCTGTTTTAAGATTTACGTGGACTGCTGCGTCAATGAAACAATGTGGGTCGCAAAAGTCAAAAGAACGTATAATGGGTTGTTTTCGTACGATAAAACGGTATTTTAGGCAACTAAACATAACTGTGTGACTATAACAAGATTGCGTATTGCATAAATTTAAGTGCAAGCGTGGATATATCAACAGTCACTTGTGTAATGGATAATTGAATATGAACACTGTTCTGAAATGTATACTATAAAATAAAGTGGAGTTTGCAGGTTAACTAAGAGGACTGACAGTTACTAGAAATGATGTGTATCTAATATAAGTGAAGGCTGCCCAATATCCAGGAAATATTTAAATAGCTCAAATGTTAATATAATGTTATTCACTACAATTTCTACACTAGTCTTGGTGGAATTTATCCTGTGTTCCTTTATAGATAGAGCTGTCTGTGTTCGCCCGCGGCCCCACCCCCCCCAGCTCCCAGCCATGAATTTACAGCGGTAGATGCCTGCTTTAAATATTCCTTAGTAAATACATAACTTCTTCAAAATCTTCTATTATCTAACTAATTGGACAGGATAACAGTAATCAGTAGAGCGTTTCCTCTGTGAAGAAATAGATTAATTTCGCTGATGCTGTTTGGAAACCAAGCAGAGCGCACGGCTTCTGCTCTGAGATCGGCTGAGTGACACAACTGAGGAGAACAGGAACGCTGTTCTATGTAAATCGTGGTAGTGATTTTTCCAGCCAATCGAACTACAATCCCAGTCTTTCGACGTCTCGACCACACAAATCTTACCACTGCTCCTATTTGTAAGCTGATTTGTCTGGCGCCAAATTGACAGGAAAGCGCCGATAAATGGCGCGACTTTACTAGATGATGCACAGATGTTACTAATTATCAGCCATAGATCTGCAAATTGCGATCCACATAAAAACTGTGCCGATTTCAACTTTGTCGATAAAAATCGCTCAACACTACTTACCGGTAGTCTTCTGCTTCTGTAAAACTCCACATAAAGGGCGACATGAATGATCTACGCGCAAAGAGTTCAGTTCTAATTAGCTTTTAAAACAGTATGTTGAATGCATTAGAATGTTATGAACCGGTTCTACTGAGTTTCATCGATTTGGAAGCATTTTGTTCCAAAGACGACAACATCAGGCTCAGGTATAGATACATTTTTACTTGGTCTTGCTGTGATCCAGCTGTAATGGCGGACTAGATTTGGTGTTGAGCGATTTTTACGCCAACGTTGAAATCGGCACATTTTTTATGTTGATCAAAAATTTTTTCAAAATCTTGCGTAATTTGGTTAAAAATTTTGTGCATCATCTTTTAAGATCGCGCCATTTTCGGCGCTTCCTGTCTTTTGGCGGCCGGGCAAATCAGCTTACAGAATAGGGGCAGGGAAAATTTGTGTGTGCGCGTAGGGTTTTGGGAGGGTTTAGGGGTTGCGATTGGCTGGAAATCAAATGACCTGTTTTACATAGAACAGGGGTTTCCTGTTCAGTCAGGTTCACTCAGGTTCGGGAAAAGAAGAAGGACGTGCGTTTTGTTGGGGTCCAAAAAACCCTCAGCGAAATTTTTTCTTTTTCTTCCAGAAAAAACCTCAAATATTACCCTGTAAATCCTTAAAATTTTAAGTTTAAAATTAGGGGTTGGGTTTTTTATGTAGTTAGCTAGAAAAATTTTAAAAGGACCCTCAAACCGCTTGTAAAGTAACGGGGGGGTTTTGGGCGGGGGGGGGTTTTGCCCCCCCGGGGGGGCGAACACGGGCCCGGGCTCTAAAAAGAAAAAGGTTTAAAGTTCCCCAAAGACTTAGGGGGGCATTTTTTATGAATCTCGCCGGGCGAGGCGCCATTTTCCCCCATTTCCCCCGGCAGATTGCGCCTGTTTATGTCGGGACGGGCCGGGGTTCTTTCACCCAAAAAAACCCCGCCTCGCCTGGGCCCGAGTGTCGGGCGCGTGGGGGAAGAGGCGAAGTGGGCGTGCTTGAGATTGTCCCCAAAGGGGGGGGGGGGGGTTTGGGTGCAACAAAAATGCGGGGAAAAGTCCCCCGCGCCCCGCCCATTTGCGTGGGGCCAGTGGGGGACAGGGGCGCGGGGTGTGGCGCTGCGCCGAAGATTCGCCGCCCGGGAGTCCCCTTATTACATGCGGGGGGAAAAGTCCGCCGCGCCTCCCCCAAGTGTGTGGGGGCAGTGGGGTTTTTAGGCCCCGGGTGGGGACTTTTCCCAAAAAAATCTGTTCGATGCGAGACAGGCTGGAGCAGGGAGAAATCTTTCCCAAATTGGGGGTTGCGGAGTAAAAATCCAAAATCCCCTTTATAAAGGCGTTTTTCCCTTTCTAGGAAAGAGCTGAAACTTTAAAAAAAAAATTAATAAAAAAAATATTTTCCCAATATCCAAAAGTCAAGAATTGGGGATATTGGAAAGGGCCCGGGGAAAACAGTTTTAAAAAATTTCGGGAAACCTTTTTTTTTTGGGGTCGCCAAAACAGGCCAATCAGAATAGGAGCGACACTAAAACTTTTAAAACCCCTTTGGGAGGTTTTGGCCCAATCAGAACCCAGGGGTGGGACTTTTCAAATACAGAAAAAAAATGTAAAAATAGTTTTTTTGGGGCTGAGATAACGGGGGTTGGCTATCTCACCCAAATCAGAATGGAGCGACAAAGTCCCCTTTTTTTGGCTTTTGGAGAAGTTTTTGACCAAACAGGGGTCCCAGCGACAAAAAATCCCATTCTAGCCTTGGGGGGAAAATTTACACCAATCAGGGAAACCCCGGCGGGACTGTTCAAAATACAGTTTAAAAAAAATGAAAAGAGCGGGTTGGGTGAGATAACGGGGTCTTGGCTATCTCATCCCAAACAGGGAAAAGGAGGACAAAGTCCCCTTTTAGGCTATGGGGGGAAGTTTTTGGGGCCCCAAACAGAACCCGGGCGGGGGGTAATTCCCAAAAAACGTAAAAAAAGACAGAAAAAGCTTTTGGCAGAGCAGGGGGGCTTGGGTTCCCAAACCCAAACGGAGCGCGAGCAATTCCCCCCTTTTTATCAATGGAGAGATGAGCGCCCCAAATCTCCGCGCTCAGCGCCGCCCCCGGCATGAAATGTTTAAAATAAAAAAATTATTTTTTTACAGTGTAAAAAAATTTTTGATAAAGACCAGAAAACTTTTTTTAAAAATAAAGGGAGTTAAAAACCCCAAAAAAAAGCGGGTTTGTCGCCGGGGGACCCGGGCTACATTGGGATTTGGGCCCTAGAGAGAATTGCGGGAAAGAAGAATTCAAAAAATTTTTTAAAACTATTTCTTGGTCGGCTTTAAAAAGCCCAAACCGAATAGGACGACCAAAGTCCCATTTTTCCTTTTGGAGGAGATTTTAACCAATCGATTAGGAGGCAAATGGCCCTTTTATCCTAGGAGAAAAAAAGGGCCAAATTTAAATTAAAAAGGGGGGCAATTTTAAAATCGTAAAAGGGCCTCTTTTAAATTTTTTTTCCCCCTTGAAATCTTTGAGAAGCAGGGTCGCGCTTGATTTGGGTAAGCTGGGCGAGCCCCCGTGCTTCAAAACCCAAACAGCTCGATTGGTTTAAGGGGCGGGGGCTCGTCCAGTTAGGCCCAAACAGGCGCGAGGGGCTGCTTTTTCATTTTTTTTCTATGGGGAAACGAAATTTAAAAGAAAGGGCCGTAAAATTTGGACCAATGGGAGAGGGGAGCGGCTCCTATGGGTTTTCTAATGCCAAAAATTGGGATAAAATGTACAGGGGTGGGAAAAAAATTATAACACTAAAAAGTTGTGCCCTTTTGTATATAAAAAAAATACTTTAAAATGTGGCTAACGAAAATTTAAAAAATTTTAAATCAAAAAAAATCATGCTTTTTTTTTATTTTCGGCACCCCTTTCTATTGAAACCCTTTTGGGTAATGAAAAAAAAAGAAATTTCATGATTTAATGGACTTTTTTTTTTTTTTCGTTAGTTCCCCAATTAGTATTTTTGGTTTTTTTACACTGGGACAACTTCTGTGTGTTTTAATTTTTATTTCAAAGGTTTTAAGTTTTATAAGATTTCATTAGAAAAACCCTAGAAACGTTTGCTCACTCTCCCAAATTTGGGCCAAATTACGGGGGCCTTTTTAAAAAATTTGATTCCCCCTTTGCCCCTATTTTGGGGAAAACAGGGTCGCGCTTGTTGGTAAAGCTGGACGGCCCCCCCCTGCTTTACCAAACAGCTCGTTTTCTGCCTTTTTACTGTATTTTGAAAAAAGTCCCGCCTTTGGGTTATTAAGGGAAGGGCCCCCTGGGCGCTCTATTTTGATTGGTCAATTCTCCTCCCCTAGGATATAAGGGGGAAAATTTTCGTCCTATTTTTGATTTTGGGTTGGGTTTTTGCCGACAAAGGGGAATGCTTTTCAAATTTGCATTATGTTTTTTCCCGGGAATTCTTCTATGGCAAATTCCCCATGTTGCGCCGGTCTCGGCGACGAAAAAGTTTTTTTTGGGGTTTTTAAAATGTTTATTTTTAAAAAAGTGGGTTTGGTTTTTTCGGGGGAAATTTTTTTAAATGTATAAAAATAATTTTTTGTTTTAATTAAATTTATGGCCCCGGGCGCCCGAGCCCCGGAGATTTGAGGGCGTCATCTTTTTCCATAGGGGTATAAAAGGGGGAAGTAAACTCGCGCTTGATTGGCTGGGAAGCCAAACCCCCTAGCTCAGCAATAAGCTCTTTTCTGTCTTTTTTCTGTATTTTGAAATTTTCCCGCCCTGGAATTGATTGGTCTAAACTTCTCCATAGGCTAGAAAGGGACTTTTTTGCTCCCATTTTGATTGGCTGAGCTAGCCCAGACCCCGCCCAGCTAGCCAATCGCTTTTTTCAGCATTTTTCTGTTTTTTGGGAAATTTTTCCCCCGGGGATTTTGGGTTTGGTTTAATTCTTCCCAAGCTTTTAATGGTTTTACTGTCACTCCCATTCTGATTTGGGCCCGGTTTTTTGCCCACCCCAAAGGAATAGGTTTCAGATTTTGAATTACTGGGCTTTCCCCCGGGAATTTTGAAAATATATTTTTTTGAATTGCGCCAATTTTTAGAGTTTGGGAAAAAAATGATGTTTTTTTTTTATTATTTGTATTTTTTAAAGTGCAGTCTCTTTTGACACTGTTTTCCGCCTTTTATAAAGGCCCCATTTTTTTTATTTTATACTCCCGCCCGCACGGAGGGAGCGCCCAGATTTTTTGTCGCGATCTTCGAAACTGTTTCCCCGCATTTTTTCCGTTCTTGCTTCCCCCTTCGCCCCGCGGATCATTTCGACCCAAATCTGTTTTCGGAGCGGAGCGCAAAGACTTCTGTGCGACTTCGATCCCTTCCTGCTTTTTCGGATCCTGCCCTTTACTTCGCCTCTGCCCGGGGTTTAGGCCCAAAAAAAAAACCTTTTGGTTTTGCTTGTCGGAGCTGCCGGGGCGCCGCGATTTGGGAGCCGCGATGGTCCCTTTCCTTGGGGCTATTGAGCGCGCCCCGTCCCCCCCGGAAAGCCCACAACCCCGGACCCCCCGCGCCCACTGCACCGCCCCTTGCCCGCCCTTCATGCGGACCGCAGCCCAAAAATGGGGGGAAAGCTGGGGTCCGAAAAAGGGGGGTTAGGGCTGGGAGGGCAGGTACGCCAAAAACAGGCGTAGCCCGTTAAAACCCTGGCGCCCTTAGTGTAGAATTTTCACTGCAAAAAGCTTTATATTTTAAAAGTTTTTTTATTGAAAATTTCCCGGGTTTTTTGGGCAGCCTTTAAATTTATTTGGAAACACATCTTTTTAGTTAAAGCAGGTCTCTTTGTTAGGGGCAAAACTCCCCTTTTTTATCAGTTTACATTTCAGTTGGTGTTTTAAATTTTAATTTTTTCCCATTAACCTTTTTTGATAAAAACCACCCTTTCCCCTTTTAAATTTTAATCCCGCAATTTTAAAGGGCACCCTTTTGAATTGAAAGGGGCCAAAAATAAACTTGTTTTACGAATTAAAAATAGCGATTAAAATCCAAAATTTTTGTGCAAACAATACAGTTTTGTTTATAAAAAAACCAAAGAAACACGGGGAAAAAATAACGGGGCCCCCCAAGGGGTAAAGATTCCCCATGTGGGAAGGGGATATCTATTCAAGTGCAAAATTTGTAAATATATAATCCTGATTTGAAAACATCAGAAAAGTTTAAACCCCGGGCCCCCTTTCCCCACCTCTTACCCAAATTTTTGTTCATGCCCGTGGGGTGAGAAAAGGGTTTCCCCAAAAAGAAATAGCCCCGATGTTTTTGTCAACTCTTTCCAGGTGGGCTCCGCGTTTTCCCCCGAACCCCCAAAGCGCGTTTCGGTATCAGTAAAAGGGTTCCTCAGGGGGATATCATTCTAGATCAAGCCTCCCTTAAAAATATGTCGATTAAAAAAACCTAATTTAGGGGGTTCAGTCACGGCGCATGCGAGCGTTCGGGACGGCCTTTTGCTGCTCCACATCCGGCATTCCCGTGTACTGCGCATGGGGGCCCCAGAAATTCCCCAACTTCCGCACATGGCGCAGGCGTTCTGGACGGGAGCGGTGGGAGGTGAAGAGCCTTCCCCTGCGCCCACGCGCACCCCCTCCCCTAGGGAAAACCCCGTTCCCAAAAAATACGCATACATCCCGTGGTGTGAAGCGGTCAAAACGCCGCGAAAATGTCAGTCGCATTCCCCACCTAGTGTTAGCACAATACAAGAAAAGAATAGTACTAATAACGTCAATTATTGTAGGGCACAGATAATCATGTGCTAAAATTTTTTTTCGTATACCCAAAATCAGATAGTACGTAAAGAACAACAACGACAAAAATTATTGTTATTCGTACCCCGTGAAGAATTTTCGGGGTTTGGGGTGAGAAAAGGGTTGACAAAAAAAAAAAAAAGAGGATCATAGTCCACATGAAAAAATTAGAAAAAAATGTAAAAATTATGGTGAAAAAAACAAAAAAAGGTTTTTAAAAATTAAAAAAAGGAAATGAAAAAAAGGTTGGAAAAAGTTTGGTTTTTTAGAAAAATTTTTTAAATAAAAAGAAAAAAAGGGAAAAAAGGGGTTTAAAATTTTGGTTAAGCCTAATTTTTTAACAAGTGGGGTGGGGAAAAAAAAAAAAAAAAAAAAAGGAAAGGGAAGGGGGAAAAAAAAAAAGGGGGGAAAGGAAGGGGAAAGGGAAAAAAAAAGAAGGGGGGGAAGGGGGGAGGGGATCTTGCAGGGGAAAGGATCAAAGGAAAGGAGCAAAATTTAATTTCTCTTAAGCCCTCCTGGGGCATGGTGTTTAAAGTAGAGATCCTTTGTTTTTCCCTTTCTCAAGGCCCTTTAGACTTCCCACCTTAATTCCCAAGTGTCAAACATAAACCAAATTCCTTAATCAATTTTGGATCAACCGTATTTTTAAAAAATTGTCGAGGGGGTTTTTTTTTTGAGAAAAAATTTACAGTGTTTTTCTGCCGCAATTCCGGACATTTCGCGAAACGAGTTTTAAAATTTCCCCCTATGTAATACCTTAAAAAAAAGTCTTTCCACACGGGGGATTGTGCCATATAGAACGTTTTTTTTGTTACAGTAAATAAAATTAGATTTAAAGACACGAGACCCATCCCCCTTTTTAAAGTTTCAGAAGACCTTTTTGAGCATGAAGCATTTACCCCACGGGAAAAAACCCCGGTTTTGGGGACCCCGATACTAAAATGGGTTGGGTTAGCCACCACGTAGTGACTCTTGACCCAAATTTGGTCCCTCAAGTTTGGGGGCCCTCCGGGGGCCCCATCTTTTGGTATTCTGATATTGCCCTTGGCCCAATTTAGGGTCGTTTAGTACCCCCAATGTTTTTAAAGTTTTCTCGCAACTTGCACCCTTGTTTGGGGTTTTAGGGGTGATGAATTTTTTCCGTTTTTTTTCTCCCCGGTTTCTTTGGATTTTTTTTGAAAACAGTATTGTTTTTCCACCCTATTTTGGTTTTTTTATTTTTATATAATAAAATGTGATTTTTTATAACCAATACTCTGATTTGGTCGTTGTTTTTAAATGCTTTAGGAGAGGGGGTAATATGTGGTGGCACCACAATTTTTGTAGGCCCCAGTGCTATGGAAAAAGTGGTTGGAATTTTGAATTGAGAATACATAGCAGATACGTGTTTTTTGACTTTGGCGCACTACAGCTTTGTTCATTGAGGCAGCTTGCACTTAAATTTGAATACAGCAATATTTAAATAGTCACCAAAGGTGAATTGAAAGGTTGCCAAAAATATCTTTTTATTATACGAATACATAACAGTACGTGTTTTTTTACTTTGGCGCACTACATGCTTTTTTTTAAATTTTGAGGCAGCTTGCACTGAATTCTGAACCCAAAGCAATTTTATAGTCACCACAGTTGAATTGGAAAGGTCCCCAAAAATATCTTGTTTTTTTTACGAATACTTTAACAGATACGTTTTTTTGGCATTTGAGCACTACAGCTTGTTCATTGAGGCAGCATGCACTTAATTTGAATACAGCAATTTTATAGTCACCCAGGTGAATTGAAAGGTGCCAAAAAATATCTTGTTATTATACGAAAACATAACGATACGTGTTTTTTGCCTTTTGCCCAGTCCAGATTTGTTGATAGACAACTTGCACTTTAAATTGAATCCAGCAATTTTTGTCACCAAAGGTGAATTGAAAGGTGCCAAAAATATTTTTATTATACGAATTAATAACGATACGTGTTTTTTGGACTTTGGCGCACTACAGCTTTGTTCATTGAGGCAGCTTGCACTTAAATTTGAATACAGCAATTTTAAGTCACCACAGGTGAATTGAAAGGTGCCAAAAATATCTTGTATTATACGAATACATAACAGATACTGTTTTTTGACTTGGGGCGCACTACAGCTTTGTTCATTGAGGCACCTTGCACTTAAATTTGAATACACAATTTTATAGTCACCACAGGTGAATTGAAAGGTGCCAAAAAATATTTTTATTATACGAATACATAACAGATATGTGTTTTTTTTGACTTTGGCGGCACTACAGCTTTGTTCATTGAGGCAGCTTGCACATAAATTTGAATACAGCAATTCTATAGTCACCACAGGTGAATTGTAGGTGCCAAAAATACCTTGTATTACCCCAAATACATTTCAGATACGTTTTTTTCACTTTGGCGCAGGCCAGCTTTGTTGATAGATCTACTTTGCAGTTAAATTTGAATCCAGCAATTTTGTTTTGATTTGAGGGATTTGAGAATAGCTGTGATTTTGCCGTCTTTTAATAAGAGAATTTTCCCCAAGACTCTTCCATACCTTCTCAAATTTTATGTTTCTGAACATGGAGCGAAATGCAGGTGGTAAGCGAGCAAAGAGGGGGGAGGACATGAAGGTAGAGGTACGAAAGAAGGTGCCCTTCCGTGCTGGCTACAACACGCAAGCCAGCGGATCGTCAGTTGCAGGACCGTCAGGCCTGTCATGCGGGGGTCAGGGCCCTGTAAATCTTAGTAAACGAACAGCGTCGCCAATCTGTCCTTCAGTGGTTAATGCAACCTGCATCCAGCAGTCTTCTCCTCGTCCTCCCAGTCACGGCCACAAATGTCGTCATCAGCATCACCAGCATCCGTCCAAAATGAAGCAGCCCAAATGTCAACTCGTGTACCCACCCCCTGTGGATAATCCATTTTCTTTAAGACCTCTTTGAGGACAATTTGCGGTTGGGGTCTGAAGGCATGTTAATGTATCAAGAGGCCCAAGAGGATGATTTTCTCTGCTCTGACGCCCAGTTTTTGATGCCATCAGAGGAGGAGAAGGAAGCCGGTCAGTCGGCAAAAATCCGGGCGGTTTGGCAACGCCTTGCAGTCCCTCTTGTTGTAGCTCGCAGCTCCTGGATGCAGAATGTCAGGACACGAAGTCACCTGTGTTGATGATGATGATGAACGACATTGCGATCCAACGTGGTCTTTTCAGCAGAATTTGCTTGCGAGCGCTTCATCACTGGACGAGGAGGAAGACGTTGGGGTAGTGTCAGTACGGGTTCCGCCTCAAAAAGGGAGAGGGCAGTCGCAGAAGTCCACTGATATGATTCCGCCAGCCACAGTCAGCGCAAAGCCCGCTCCTCGCTTATCGCTGTCAAAAAGGTCCAGGACCTCTCAAGCCTGGCCCTTCTTTGAGCAAGCCTCGATTCACCCAGCGATGTCATATGCCGCCTATGCTGTAAACGCATAAGTAGAGGCAAGAACCTTAGGTGGTTAACCACCACCAACATGTCTAGTCACATGCAGCGAATGCATGAGTTGAAATGAAGGCAACACTTGGCCAAAAAAGGCCAGACCGACGCCGGGCCTCCAACCACTGTCACACCCTCTGTCTCCCCCCTCCTCCTCTTCCGCCACCACCAAGCGTTCCTCAGCTGCCCATGTCTCTCAGAGTTATGATCAGGGATCAGCCTCCGCTTCAGCCTCCACCATCACCGGAGTACCACCAGCAAACCCCCAAAAGACCCATCCTACCCCTTCTCCTTCCGCCAGTTTGAGACCTGCACGCCCTACATGTGGCCAGTCTACAGCCAGCCTTCTGCTTTCCAGGTTTGGGAGCAGAAAAAACACTTTAACCCAAATCATCCCAAAGCCATAAACCTGAATGTCGGCATTGCCAGGCATTTGGCCTTGGAAATGTGCCTTTCCGTCTGGTGGACACAGATGGGTTCCGCCACGTCATGGCCCTTGCCTGCCCCCAATACCAGATGCCGAGCAGGCATTTCTTTGCCAGAAAAGCCGTCCCTGCCCTGGCCAGCCACGTGTCATCTAAAATTTAAAGCACGTTGTCTGCACATGTGGCCGGAAAAGTCCATCTGACCATCGACACATGGACTAGTAAGCACGGCCGAGGCCGCTATATCTCTGTGACAGCTCACTGGGTGAGCTGGGTGGATGTCTCTGGGGGTGACGATGGCTCTCAGGCTCGGTGCACGCTCTTCAAAACTGCAGGGATGGTGCAGGGTTCTTTCCCCCAAGGTCCTCTGGTGGCATCACGTGCCCAGAGAAACCAGGCCGTGTTGAAATTAATCTGTCTTGGAGACCGTCCACACACAGGTCAGGAGCTGTGGACGGCTCTCCGCAACGAGACCGAGCGCTGGCTGGGTGCCAAGAACCTTGTGCCAGTCAAGGTGGTGTGCGATAACGGGCGAAATCTGCTGGCCGCCCTTAAGATCGGTAGGCTGGAGCACATCCCTTGCCTGGCACATGTCATGAACCTTGTCGTCCAGAAATTTCTAAAGAGCTACCCGGGTCTGGACTGCCTGCTGAGGAAGGCTCGAAGTCTAAGTTCGCACTTCCGCCGTTCTCACCCTGCTTCGTCCCGCAGCGGTGCGGACCTCGGGGTGTTGAGCCACCGAGACTGGAGGCAGGTGAAAGAGCTCTGCACCATCCTTGCCAGTTTTGAAGAAGCCACCAAAATGGTCAGTGCGGACAATGCCCTTGTCAGCATGAGCATTGTGGTGATCTTAGTTCTGGAACGATCGTTGGACACTCTGAAACAACAGGTCCCGCCAGCGACGGAGGAGGAGACGGACACAGATGCGAACACGGAGCCTTTCTCTCCGTCAAATCCACAAGGCCCGACAGTTTCACAATTTCATCGGTCTTCATTAGGCAGTGGTTCGGGGTCCAGGGCTAGTGCAAGGTGGCGCATCAGCTCTCAGGGTGCATCATCACAGGCAAGTCAGGGCTGTGTTGAAGCTGTGCCGGAGGAAGTGGAGGAGGAGGAGGAGGTATTCCTGGACACCGACATGACCGACGTCCCTGCCTTGGAAAGAGGTTGGTGCAAATTTGAGGCGGAGGAGGAAGATGAGGAAGATCAGTTTGCTAGAGCCCCTCGGCCCAGAGGCTTGGGAAATCAAGGCTCCATCTCTCACATGAGCGCTTGGATGCTCCATTTCCTCCAACATGATCCTTGCATTAAGGCCATCAAAATGAACAACAGTTACTGGGTGGCCACCATCCTGGATCCCCAGTTCCGGACCCAATAGACTTCTGGGTATCCAAAATGGACAAATGGCCCGAGCTGGCTCACCACGCCATAGAGGTGTTGTCCTGCCCAGCAGCCAGCGTCATATCTGAGCAGACCTTGAGCACAGCTGGAGGAGTCATTACAGACAAACGCATCCGGCTTTCCACAGATAATGTGGATCGTTTGACTTTCATCAAGAGGAAACAGGCATGGATCTCTGATGATGTTGTGGCCCCAATTGCCGAAGTGACCGATTAATTGCCGGTCTACTTCACATTCCTCTTCAAACAGAAATGGTCCTCTTGAAAAATGTTTTTTAAATGATCATTTCTTACAGCACTTTTTTATTCTCTTTTCCCACAGTTCATTTTGCTGGTTTTGCTGTGAGGAGACTGTAAAAGACAGCAAGGTTTCATGACAACACCGTATTCCATTTTTAACACTTTATCTTTAGAAATTTTCACATTGCAATTTTT